>CM037859.1:64402921-64663240 GCA_021292105.1 Anadara kagoshimensis
TGCCACTGGGCCACCGAGACTGTCGTTTGTTATTTTGAAAGAATTTTTTAAAATTGTCTTATCTCTAACTGTCTCTCAGTGTTATATGTGAAAATATCAATTAATGACTACTGCCCGGTAACATCGAGTAACTGAATTGTCAAAGTCTATTTCA
Organism: Anadara kagoshimensis; assembly: GCA_021292105.1. Taxonomy (NCBI): domain Eukaryota; kingdom Metazoa; phylum Mollusca; class Bivalvia; order Arcoida; family Arcidae; genus Anadara; species Anadara kagoshimensis. The sequence goes on from CM037859.1 coordinate 64,403,076, forward strand.
TTTTTGCCCCTTTGTAAATACCATGACTTTCATTTTTCATACCCTAGTGAGTGCTTGGCGAGAGAACCACGTACTGCCTTTTTTTTTATCATAACCGGCCTGGGTTCTAATACCGACCTCCCAGATACGACATAACCTGGCTATCCACTACGCTACTTGATAACCCTACTAAGCTAGTAGGTTTTACAACTCTTACACATTTTGTGAAGCTAAATGTTTCATATAACTGTTATTTTATTTATTTCACATTTTTACATTTCTGTTTTAAATAGATCGTGTTGTATCGAAACTACTGTACAAGGTACAAACTTTTAACACAAGGAAAAACATTATATACATAGATGTAAAATATTTAAAAAGTCGGTTGGTTCAGGAATGGGGTTTTACGTTCCAGCCAAGAATAATTCACTTATATCGAGACGTCACCAGCTATAGGCTAATTGGCATTTTAAACTATCTACTGCGCATAAGGCAATGTACAGGAAGGGTTCTCTGACGTGTCATGCCTGTAGTCACACGGGGCATCGGTTTTAAGGTCTATTGAAGGACCCCGTGACTTGCTTTCTAAATGCCGAGTGCTGGCGATAAAACAGGCGCTACTACCTTTTTTCAAGTCTTGTCAACCCGACCGAGGTTCGAACCCACGACCTCCCACATTGCTCAAAAAGTATATAAAACTGAGTTTCTGTCCAAAATACTTAAATGTGTATGGGATTATTAATTATTTTGCAATTTCACTGGTTTAGGTGTTCCTGTCTTTGCGATGGATACACCTATATTTGTTATACATTATTTATTGCAAAGTAAATAATTTTCAGTTCTAATTAGCGCACTTAGTAAAATTTCACAACTTCTAAGATTTCCTAAAAATCTGGCAAATTTGAAATCTGAGTAATTTTGTAAGTTTTTAAATTATTAATAGATTTAAGGGATTTTTTTTATTTGGAACACCATAAAACATTGTCAAAAGTTATCGGACTTAAGTTAAGGAAAATCTATGTTAAGAGATCTATGAACTTGGAACCAGTACCAACACCATTTACGTGGGCTTTAAATATATGTCATTTCCAATTTTCCTTTAAAAGGAAGGACCGTTAAACAATACGGGACATCAGTGGTCTGCCAACTGAACTAACAGACCGCTGCATTATAATCTCGTTTTTCTATAGAATTTGGGAAATGGAAAACTCGTACCTAAATTCCTTTTATACCTCGGAATTACCAGTCTGTTACTTTCAAGGTTTATGATAATTATTGCATCTTAAAAGAGAAAAGCGCAAGGTCGTACCGGGAATCAAAACCGGGAGCTCAAGCTCTATTTATAAAGGCAAGAGTTCTACCAACATGGCTACCAAAGCCGTTATACATGATTATTTGAATACGGTTGTGACATTAGGCACGAGACTGTCTTATTAAAAAAATAAATCACGTTCATGGTACTCAGGAATCACTTTACAATTTTAACATGTATGTGTACCTTAATTTTTGTGGCGAACGATTTGTATCGATCTAATTCATGACCCACATTACGGACGTAAAAGAAGACATTCATATAAACATACCTACTGTCATCCGGCGATCGCTAGCGAGAGTTTTTACTATTACCTTTTAGGTTATTCGTCTTATGTTTATTTTATGTTTTAATAGATTTTTAACTTTACTTCTAGATACCTTAGCCCGTGATATATATAAGGAAAATAGCAGGCAACATTTGTCATATTCAGTGCCTGTATTAGCACTGGGTCTAGTTCTAGAATTTTGTTTGAAGTTACTAAACAAGTTTTCCGATTACTTTAATGTAGATCTAATGTCATCTATTTGAAAAAAAAATCTAGAAAGATTTTAGTGATATGATTTTAATCGATTTCTTTTCATACCAATTCCACTTTTGTATTCTGGTAGCGATACATACTGAGTTATCTAGCATTTTTGAAAGTTAACTAACTCCATTCTATAATTATTGTTTATAAGTTTTTAATTTATAAACACCAAAATACAAAAATAGTTAAAAAATACTAAATAGTTAAACATTGTATTCTATAAACAGTACAATTTGAAGTTAATAAAAATGACAAAAACTTCAACGAACGAAGAACTACTGAACAAAATTTGCGGAGTGAAATGATAATTTAACGTAGTATGACCATCAGTCTCTCTCTCTCTCTCTCTCTCTCTCTCTCTCTCTCTCTCAGAATGTAAGAAAGTCTATGATATTTTACTTTATGTGGATTATTTTAATATAAATATAGTGAAAAATAAAACTGTAACATTTTATTTTAAATTACTTTAAATTTTAGTTCGCAGCGTTACACGTCTTGCAGTTTTATACAAAATAAAAAAAACACCCGCTTTCTTCATAAAAATTACAGCCGACTTCCGTGTTTTTCAGCGCGAAAAAGTAAAACTTTGACGTCGATTATCTCGATTGTGACGTCAAAAAGATAAGTCCCTTTTGTCGCGACGCCAATCATATATATACTGCATACAAAAACAATTTAGGTATATATAGTGTATAATCCATGATAGGTATACTGTAGATCTGGATTTTTTTCAAAAGTATATGATTTCTGAATTCATTTGTTATTTGTCTTTTGACATCATAAGCAGTGGAACCTTTGGGGAAAAGTTCATGGTTTCCAGATTGTGTGACAGGCCACATATAGACATTTAACTTGTGACCACATGTAGACATTAAATTTCTTAAACTCTGACAATCATCACTTGTGCTTTAATAAACTAGTTACCTATATAATTCTAAAATTACCCGACCAAAGGTAAAAATATTTACTGGTAAATTCGAACTCGACCTGTATTTTATCATTATTACCGGTAATCAGATGGTGTACAAATAAAACCTCCTATTGATCAAAACATTTAACTTTGACCCTGTCTCAGCTAGACCTTCAATACAAACTAATTACGGTATTGACCTAGTATATTGAAAAGAGTTAAATGAAACTGCAATGAAACTTCAGTATCTGAAACAGCTTGAGAGTTATAGTTATAAACTGGTGTAGTTATAGTTATAAACTGGTGTAGTTAAAGTTATAAACTGGTGTAGTTATAGTTATAAACTGGTGTAGTTATAGTTATAAACTGGTGTAGTTATTGTTATAAACTGGTGTAGTTATTGTTATAAACTGGTGTAGTTATTGTTATAAACTGGTGTAGTTATTGTTATAAACTGGTGTAGTTATTGTTATAAAACTGGTGTAGTTATTGTTATAAACTGGTGTAGTTATAGTTATAAACTGGTGTAGTTATAGTTATAAACTGGTGTAGTTATTGTTATAAACTGGTGTAGTTATTGTTATAAACTGGTGTAGTTATTGTTATAAACTGGTGTAGTTATTGTTATAAACTGGTGTAGTTATTGTTATAAACTGGTGTAGTTATAGTTATAAACTGGTGTAGTTATAGTTATAAACTGGTGTAGTTATTGTTTATAAACTGGTGTAGTTATTGTTATAAACTGGTGTAGTTATTGTTATAAACTGGTGTAGTTATTGTTATAAACTGGTGTAGTTATAGTTATAAACTGGTGTAGTTATAGTTATAAACTGGTGTAGTTATTGTTATAAACTGGTGTAGTTATTGTTATAAACTGGTGTAGTTATTGTTATAAACTGGTGTAGTTATTGTTATAAACTGGTGTAGTTATTGTTATAAACTGGTGTAGTTATTGTTATAAACTGGTGTAGTTATAGTTATAAACTGGTGTAGTTATAGTTATAAACTGGTGTAGTTATAGTTATAAACTGGTGTAGTTATTGTTATAAACTGGTGTAGTTATTGTTATAAACTGGTGTAGTTATTGTTATAAACTGGTGTAGTTATAGTTATAAACTGGTGTAGTTATAGTTATAAACTGGTGTAGTTATTGTTATAAACTGGTGTAGTTATTGTTATAAACTGGTGTAGTTATTGTTATAAACTGGTGTAGTTATTGTTATAAACTGGTGTAGTTATTGTTATAAACTGGTGTAGTTATAGTTATAAACTGGTGTAGTTATAGTTATAAACTGGTGTAGTTATTGTTATAAACTGGTGTAGTTATTGTTATAAACTGGTGTAGTTATTGTTATAAACTGGTGTAGTTATTGTTATAAACTGGTGTAGTTATTGTTATAAACTGGTGTAGTTATTGTTATAAACTGGTGTAGTTATAGTTATAAACTGGTGTAGTTATAGTTATAAACTGGTGTAGTTATTGTTATAAACTGGTGTAGTTATTGTTATAAACTGGTGTAGTTATTGTTATAAACTGGTGTAGTTATTGTTATAAACTGGTGTAGTTATAGTTATAAACTGGTGTAGTTATTGTTATAAACTGGTGTAGTTATTGTTATAAACTGGTGTAGTTATTGTTATAAACTGGTGTAGTTATTGTTATAAACTGGTGTAGTTATTGTTATAAACTGGTGTAGTTATAGTTATAAACTGGTGTAGTTATTGTTATAAACTGGTGTAGTTATTGTTATAAACTGGTGTAGTTATTGTTATAAATTGGTGTAGTTATAGTTATAAACTGGTGTAGTTATGTTATAAACTGGTGTAGTTATAGTTATAAACTGGTGTAGTTATAGTTATAAACTGGTGTAGTTATTGTTATAAACTGGTGTAGTTATTGTTATAAACTGGTGTAGTTATTGTTATAAACTGGTGTAGTTATTGTTATAAACTGGTGTAGTTATAGTTATAAACTGGTGTAGTTATTGTTATAAACTGGTGTAGTTATTGTTATAAACTGGTGTAGTTATTGTTATAAACTGGTGTAGTTATAGTTATAAACTGGTGTAGTTATAGTTATAAACTGGTGTAGTTATTGTTATAAACTGGTGTAGTTATAGTTATAAACTGGTGTAGTTATTGTTATAAACTGGTGTAGTTATAGTTATAAACTGGTGTAGTTATTGTTATAAACTGGTGTAGTTATAGTTATAAACTGGTGTAGTTATTGTTATAAACTGGTGTAGTTATAGTTATAAACTGGTGTAGTTATTGTTATAAACTGGTGTAGTTATTGTTATAAACTGGTGTAGTTATTGTTATAAACTGGTGTAGTTATTGTTATAAACTGGTGTAGTTATTGTTATAAACTGGTGTAGTTATAGTTATAAACTGGTGTAGTTATTGTTATAAACTGGTGTAGTTATTGTTATAAACTGGTGTAGTTATTGTTATAAACTGGTGTAGTTATAGTTATAAACTGGTGTAGTTATTGTTATAAACTGGTGTAGTTATTGTTATAAACTGGTGTAGTTATTGTTATAAACTGGTGTAGTTATTGTTATAAACTGGTGTAGTTATAGTTATAAACTGGTGTAGTTATTGTTATAAACTGGTGTAGTTATAGTTATAAACTGGTGTAGTTATTGTTATAAACTGGTGTAGTTATAGTTATAAACTGGTGTAGTTATTGTTATAAACTGGTGTAGTTATTGTTATAAACTGGTGTAGTTATTGTTATAAACTGGTGTAGTTATTGTTATAAACTGGTGTAGTTATTGTTATAAACTGGTGTAGTTATTGTTATAAACTGGTGTAGTTATAGTTATAAACTGGTGTAGTTATTGTTATAAACTGGTGTAGTTATTGTTATAAACTGGTGTAGTTATTGTTATAAACTGGTGTAGTTATTGTTATAAACTGGTGTAGTTATTGTTATAAACTGGTGTAGTTATAGTTATAAACTGGTGTAGTTATTGTTATAAACTGGTGTAGTTATTGTTATAAACTGGTGTAGTTATTGTTATAAACTGGTGTAGTTATTGTTATAAACTGGTGTAGTTATTGTTATAAACTGGTGTAGTTATTGTTATAAACTGGTGTAGTTATAGTTATAAACTGGTGTAGTTATTGTTATAAACTGGTGTAGTTATTGTTATAAACTGGTGTAGTTATTGTTATAAACTGGTGTAGTTATTGTTATAAACTGGTGTAGTTATTGTTATAAACTGGTGTAGTTATAGTTATAAACTGGTGTAGTTATTGTTATAAACTGGTGTAGTTATTGTTATAAACTGGTGTAGTTATTGTTATAAACTGGTGTAGTTATTGTTATAAACTGGTGTAATTATTGTTATAAACTGGTGTAGTTATTGTTATAAACTGGTGTAGTTATTGTTATAAACTGGTGTAGTTATTGTTATAAACTGGTGTAGTTATGTTATAAACTGGTGTAGTTTATTGTTATAAACTGGTGTAGTTATAGTTATAAACTGGTGTAGTTATTGTTTTCTCTATAGTAATAAAATTTCAATTTCAATTTCAATAATGTAATGATGAAAGAAAATCAAATGAAAGATGTAATATATATCAATCCATAGTAACATGTATCTGAGACACTTATGTTTGGAGTTATGGAAGTTCAATATAGTCCAACCTTCCTTAAAGGCCACCTCTATATAGGGGTCATCTGCTTATAAAGGCCAGTAGAATTGTATCTCAATTGTTCTTTATTTTATTCAAATTATTTGAACCTGTATATAATGGCCACCTGCCCTTAAAGGCCATTGTTACTGTTTCCCTTGGGTGGCCTTTATACACAGGTTTGACTGTACAGTCCAACCTTCCTTAAAGGCCACCTCTATATAAGGGCTACCTGCTTATAAAGGCCAGTAGAATTGTATCCCAATTGTTCTTTATTTTATTCAAATTATTTGAACCTGAATATAAAGGCCACCTGTCAATAACGGCCATTTTTACTGCTTCCCTTAGGTGACCTTTATAGACAGGTTTGACTGTATTTGAGTTTTTCACCTCATTACAACCACAATTCCAAGAGAAAAAACACAAAAGAGCTGTTATGAACATCAAAGATATACCTGTTAGTGTTTCTGGACACAAATTTACATAGTTAGGCTAGCACCAGAGTTCTGACATACAATATCATATCCTGGTTATCATATATACCAAGTGCGGTAAAATATCATCAAGGCTGTTGGAGGGCAAACTATTACCGATAGATGGAGACGTATGGTCAAAAATACAGACAGTTGGACAAAACAATAGCATAAAACATCCCATTTCTAGACATGTGCATATAAAATCCATCCATTTTTTCAACTACTGTGTGTATACAATTGATTCCTGTTTTGTACAACCTTCAACAGTGACAAAGAATGAAATAAATTGATAATTTGATCATACAAAACTTACGTACAAATACTGGAAAATCAGGAGTATGAAACTAACAAAATCAACATGATAGTTTTAATCAATTAATTTTCATTGAATTTTAATGTTTTTTAAATATACAACAGCTTGTGGAGTAATTAGATCATGGAGATTCTACCAAACATATGTATATATTTTAGTTAATAATTTTAGGTTTTATGCTGATCAGGTGAAATTTTTCATCAGATCCCATTTCACAATCCATAACAGTTCAAAAAGTGTACTTTTGGTTTCCATACCTAAAAGATGCCTTAATTTCCTTCATTTGCAGGAAAAGATTGCCTAGCCACTTGGAATTTTTACTGGCCATCTGAAAACTTTAATTGGTGGCCAGCTGGCCACTTGGTTTTGAAACCCACTTTGAGGGCTGATAGATGTAAAATTATGTCAATATGCTCCACTGGAATGTATTTCAATTTGGATTTCAGACAGCCATGCAAGATAACTTTATCAACCAGATCAAATGCTGCACCTCCCACAATACAGTCAAATCTGTCTTTAAACCTACTTTAGGGAACCAGTAGTAAAACTGGTCTTTCTGGGCAGGTGGCCTCATATAGTTCAAATAAAATAAAGAGAAATCGGGATAAAATTTTAGTGGCTTCAAAACCAGGTGATCCTTATATACAGGTGGTCTTTAAGGAAAGTATATGACTGTTAGTATATCAACTGCTGTTAGAACCACTCTATTTGTAACAGTAAAATACTCTCTATTTCCATAGAAAATCAAATTAATTGAATAAAGCTTGATATTTTTCACTTACTTGTACCTAGTCACAATTGCATTCGTGATTGTTATAAAGTATTTTTGTAGAAAGGAAAATGTTGGCTCTATGGGGATTTTTAATGGTGATGTCGACACTGGAAGTTATGTCCTTGGTTTGGCTGGTTTTTCAACATGTTAAATCCCCATAGCGCCAACATTTTACCCTGTGCAGATATATTCTAGGCTAATTGTGGATGCACATACAGATTTCCTGGGTACAAGTAAGTTAAAAATAACAATCTTTATTCAAGTTTATTTATTTTCTATGGAAATAAAGAATATTTCAGTCACAAACAAAGTGGTCCTAACAGTAATATACCCATACTTTAAACATTCTTAAGCAATATCTTGGGTTATCAATATCCACTATCCTTTAAAATTAGATCTTGTAGTTCCTAAAAACATTTTATTTATTAAAATGTATTACCTAAAATTTATTTATTTTAGTAATATATTTTAGTGTTAGTTTTCTCCACAATAAAATCATATATAATTATGAGAACTTTAGGTTAATTTTCACCAATTTTGGACTTGACCATAAAACTGATATTTAACAAGCAAATATTGACACTGCTTAACAGATAATAACATAGACTTTGTGACATAACACAAGACCTTAGATGGCCCTTATGTAATGATCAAGCCACCGGTCAAGCAAGGGTCAAGACAAATTACCTTTATCTGCAGGTAGGGGTCATTGAACTTTTGTACCTGTATTGTTAAATAATCAGGTGTAACTCAAAGTGTGTACAATGTAAATACAAGTATTATATGTACAGTATATTATATTTATCAGCAGGTGTAATTCAATTCAACATGTGTGTATTTTTCATCATGATGTAATGGAACTTCTATAAATAGAACAATTTGGAGAAAAATTGAAATATCTTATAATAATTACAGAATTCAAGATTCAGAGAGAGTTCTGAAAAAAAATGAATTTAGGATAGCAGAATGTGACACAAAAAACATATAAAGCACTTTATATAGCTCAATCAAAATAGCAAGTATTGAGAAAGCACTTCTCTGGGGTTTGCATGAAGAATACCAGTTTGGCTATAATCATTTTTTTTCTTTTTCCAAGTTATACAAAATAAAATTAGTCTTTCCACATCACAAAATATACTTTATATCTTCTATAGTTTAAATGAAAATAACTGACTGTCTCTTGTAGAAGTTGCTTTATAATGCAGGGGTCTCTTTCATCCATTTGTATATATGGGTCGGGTCCCTAGTATTTGTGAAAACAAATGTCATAATGACCGAAATTGTGAAAAAGAAAAAAGATCCATTAAAGTGATAGAAAATGTCAAAATTCTGTTTTACTTTTTTAAAATTGAAATTTTTCTAAAATTGTGAAAATTGGCAAAGTGATTGTGACAAACTCTAAAATGTTGAATTGTGAATGGGGCAGAAAATTGGACCCCAAAATGACCCAGCCAGAGCCCTGTAATGAAATATTTAGGGTTGCCATAACTACAACATCCAATTCAAGTTTGATGGTCCACATGTCAAGTTTATACTTCCATTAACTGTGATCAATTTGATGTACATACAGTGCATATTATAATTATGTCTGACTAATCTGAAGAAGTTTTTTTCCAGTTCAATCTCTCATTTAATATTTATAAAAATAACAATAACAAAACATCTGTTGTAAATATTTACCAATACTAGATTGTAAATCAGGGTCAAATGACTCAAAATTTATACTGATACACCAAGATCACATGACTCAAAATTCATATTTGTACACCTTGATTACAGTACTGTAAACATACTTACTGTCGCAGTGTACTGATTTTCACTTATTTCGTGGTCATTTGTTTTACACAAAAACTAATACCGAGCGAAAATTATATTATGCTCATTGTATAACAGCACATATTTAAAAAACGTGAAAATTTAACTATGCAGATATTTGTTTGTCACTTGCTAAGATAACAGGAAATTGCAGGATATATATATATATACAATGTATATATATATATATATATATATGAGCTGTCATTGATACGAATTTGAATATTGATATATCTACTGAAAAAAATATATTGATAAATCGATATATCGAAATATTGGAAACATGATTAAAATAGCTTATTTTTTTGTTAAATCTTTTATAGACAAATTATTTTTCACCAATATTTGACAGGTCTGGTATCGTCTTAAATGTTTCTTATATTATATGCACTCTGTTTTGTCAGTTGGTTTGAGATACCCTAAAATGATGGGTTGTAACTATAATACATTTACAACCAGTTTAATCTATGTATTTGTCATTGACTGCTTCAACCTTGGCCTTTGCTGATATTGATACTCAAAAAATGTATTGAAACATCGTATCAATGGCTTTTATCGATGATATATCAATGTATTGATCTATCAATGACAGTCGTAATATATATATATATATATATATATATAAAAAAAGAAAAGTTCTTGGTACAGTTTAAATATTTTAAAGTTTTAAATCAAAATATATATATATATATTAAAGTTTTAAATCAAAATGACACATTTCTAACAGATGGGTCGTGTATTTGTTGTATATGCACCCTAACCCTATCTAGATAGATAGAGTAAGTGTGCATAAACAACAAATACGCGATAGATAGGGTTAGGGTGCATAAACAACAAATACGCGATAGATAGGGTTAGGGTGCATAAACAACAAATACGCGATAGATAGGGTTAGGGTGCATAAACAACAAATACGCGATAGATAGGGTTAGGGTGCATAAACAACAAATACGCGATAGATAGGGTTAGGGTGCATAAACAACAAATACGCGATAGATAGGGTTAGGGTGCATAAACAACAAATACGCGATAGATAGGGTTAGGGTGCATAAACAACAAATACGCGATAGATAGGGTTAGGGTGCATAAACAACAAATACGCGATAGATAGGGTTAGGGTGCATAAACAACAAATACGCGATAGATAGGGTTAGGGTGCATAAACAACAAATACGCGATAGATAGGGTTAGGGTGCATAAACAACAAATACGCGACCCATCTGTTAGAAATACCCCTTGCAGTGAACATTTTGATATCTGTGGCAAGGGAGAGTTTAAAATTTTTCCCTTTTTCAAAGTTCACGAAGACAATGAAAACTTGCGAAATACCAAAGAAGATTATATATTAAACTTTTTGCTCCGAAACTTAACCGGAAATAGTGTTTACTACTTAGTAACCCTATTATGACGTCACACTATTATTCAATCTGAAGAGCCGCTATGGCTGAAAGTGCTAATAGAATACAAGTTAATTTTACATAGAAAATGTGTCATTTTGATTTAAAACTTTAATATATATATATATATACATTTATATACATTTTTTTGGAGAGGGAAATGACCAGACCCCCCTCCCCATCCCGGTAAATTAATGCGCTAAAATCCACATCGCCTTCTTCCTATTTTCCTTGGATCTGACACTGAAAATCTTCTGAGATTTTGAACCAACAGAGTAGATATCACTATAGGATATATACAATCCTACCATAAACTACCAGCTCAGTTAGTATTTTGCTCACTCTAACCTATACTTAAAAATACATGGTGACTTTTAATTTGCCAAGCACTTACCGGGTAATTCACATTTAGTCATGAGGTTGTTTGGAAGAGACCTTAAGAAACTGTTGCCACGTCATTAGGTATAGTGCTCATGCTTAAGAAACGTTCTTGCACATTGCCCTGAGTGCACTGCAACAGCAAAAATTTCTGTCAGTTCACCTTTAGCTGGTGACTTCTTAATATAAGTGAAATATTCTAGGCGTAACAATATTCCTCTGTGTGTGTGTGTGTGTGTGTGTGTGTGTGTGTGGTGTGTGTGTGTGAAAGACTTGAACTTATCTTTATTTAAGACTTACATGATAATAAACTGGTTCTGACTGTCTAAATCCAGAGATATGGCTGCTCCTTTAAGGTTGATGACACCGAGTGCCTCTTTATTATTATGGACATCATTCTCGGACTTATAGTATTGTAGCTGACATAAACTCTCCTCTAATACACACCAAAACTTCCTCTTTGTCTTCAGTAAACTTATTCCTGAAACAAAAACAAATCAGGAATGTAAAACTGATGTTTACGACACAAATAATTTGGCATTCATCTAATATTAAATATGACCCACTAAGGCCTTAACAATAGGACCATTTGGCAAAACAAAGAATCAATGGCCCCATGGTCCCCTCTAGAATGAACACAAGATTTGATACTGAAAACATTTCCATTTGTAGTATTGGTATCAAAAGCATTTTTACTAGTTTAAAAGTGTTAACTTACCGGTATGTCAGTTTGGAGTATTTTCACTTGTAATTACATTTTTGTGAATTTGGTGTCAAGAGCTTTTTCACTGGTGAAAACATTTGCAGATTTTGTATCGGCAGCATTTTCACTGCCATGAATTTTGTAGATTTGGTATTACAGCATTTTCACTAAAGTGGATTTGCTGTCATGAGTATTTTCACTGGTATACATTTTTGTAGATTTTGAGTCAAGAGTATAATAAAAATTTCACTGGTATAAACATTTGTGTTTTTAGTGTTAAAAGCATTTTCACTGGCAAACAAGTTTGTAAATTTGTTATCAGAAACATTTTCAAGTTTGTGGATTTCGTATCAAGAACATTTTCACTTGCATAAATTTTTGTGGTTTTGTTATTAACAGCATTTTCACTTTTGTGAATTAGGTATCAAAGGCATTTTCACTGGTATACATTTTTGTGGATTTCATTCATTTCTAATAGAACAAAGCCATTTATAATTGCTGGTTCATTTTACAAATATGGAGGAATTTTATGCTATTTGAAACCTTTCACATTAAAATCAAATTATACCCAAAAATAATAGCCCTGGTCCCAGTTTTACAATCATTTCTTAACTAAGATTTTCCTTCAACTTAAATCTAGCAAAATAGAAATCTGAAAATTTTTGTTCATTTTCTATATATCCATGAATTTAAGGTGTCATATTGTAGATCACTTTAAGTTTATTACTGGTACATCTATATTTTGATATTATTGTTATTTTTTTATTTGTAGTATCATAAAATATTATCAAAATTTCCAAGAATTAAGTTGAGGAAAATCTTTAGCTAAGAAATAATTGTGAAACTAGCACCTGCTACAATATCACAGTTATAGATTCAGTCTAACGCCAATAGTCACTTACCTCCACCAGCTCGGAAATAGAGGTATCCAGAAAGGCTATGCCAACCAGACATACTGCTGGAAACCCTTGGGCTTTATCCTTGCTGCATTCCTGTAAGTCCATTTAAGTAGGAATATTTGATAATGAATTATTTATAATCACAACTAATCCTGAGGTTAACTTCTTAATGTAATAATGTCTGTTTCATGTCTTTAAGAAAAATATCACTCCTTATCATCTGAAAAATAATAAAACGAAACTTAAAGAAAACTTCCAATTAATACATTTAGTTTCATTGTTTGGACACTAAAAAACAAATACCTAGTATTATCTAACGCAGAGTCATAAACCATTGACAGACCCAGAGAGGAGGGGAGGGGAGGAGAGGGGAGGGTTGACATATTTAAATCCACTCTTTGTGTCTGTCCATGGTATTATGCCTGTGTTCAGATTGCAGGAAATGTTTTAGGTTTTTATGCTACATTTAAATAATTTTGGGGGTGCCTGACTTGTGGATTTGGCACCGTTCTTACTCATGAACCAAAATGGAATCCACCCCTTCAAAAATTCCTGGGTCCGCCACTGTTAAAATTGCCATCAGTCACAACAAAATTGACTTACACAGAGTAAACCATAAACGAGCAAAGTAAAAGTAAACTGTCTTACTAAGCTGTGATGTCTCATCACACTTCCATTTTTAGATCAAAACATCACAGCCTACTTAATTAATTTACAAGGTGTTACACATGGAAATTAAAAGTTCTTTCATTTAAAACGAAAAAAATTAGCACAAAAGCAAACTGTGTTTATTTGATGGTAAAGGATTATTGATTTTACATTGATATGTGTGGTTCCGGTCCATATAACAGGAGATGGTAATGTTATTCGATATTAGCTGGGGTTCTGGTCCATATAACAGGAGATGGTAAGGTTATTCGATATTAGCTGGGGTACTGGTCCATCACACAGGAGATGGTAAGGTTATTCGATATTAGCTGGGGTTCTGGTCCATCAAACAGGAGATGGTAAGGTTATTCGATATTAGCTGGGGTTCTGGTCCATCAAACAGGAGATGGTAAGGTTATTCGATATTAGCTGGGGTTCTGGTCCATCAAACAGGAGATGGTAAGGTTATTCGATATTAGCTGGGGTTCTGGTCCATCACACAGGAGATGGTAAGGTTATTCGATATTAGCTGGGGTACTGGTCCATCACACAGGAGATGGTAAGGTTATTCGATATTAGCTGGGGTTCTGGTCCATCAAACAGGAGATGGTAAGGTTATTCGATATTAGCTGGGGTTCTGGTCCATCAAACAGGAGATGGTAAGGTTATTCGATATTAGCTGGGGTTCTGGTCCATCAAACAGGAGATGGTAAGGTTATTCGATATTAGCTGGGGTTCTGGTCCATCACACAGGAGATGGTAAGGTTATTCGATATTAGCTGGGGTACTGGTCCATCACACAGGAGATGGTAAGGTTATTCGATATTAGCTGGGGTTCTGGTCCATCACACAGGAGATGGTAAGGTTATTCGATATTAGCTGGGGTTCTGGTCCATCACACAGGAGATGGTAAGGTTATTCGATATTAGCTGGGGTACTGGTCCATCAAACAGGAGATGGTAAGGTTATTCGATATTAGCTGGGGTTCTGGTCCATCACACAGGAGATGGTAAGGTTATTCGATATTAGCTGGGGTACTGGTCCATCACACAGGAGATGGTAAGGTTATTCGATATTAGCTGGGGTACTGGTCCATCAAACAGGAGATGGTAAGTTTATTCGATATTAGCTGGGGTACTGGTCCATCACACAGGAGATGGTAAGGTTATTCGATATTAGCTGGGGTACTGGTCCATCAAACAGGAGATGGTAAGGTTATTCGATATTAGCTGGGGTACTGGTCCATCACACAGGAGATGGTAAGGTTATTCGATATTAGCTGGGGTACTGGTCCATCAAACAGGAGATGGTAAGGTTATTCGATATTAGCTGGGGTACTGGTCCATCAAACAGGAGATGGTAAGGTTATTCGATATTAGCTGGGGTACTGGTCCATCACACAGGAGATGGTAAGGTTATTCGATATTAGCTGTGGTTCTGGTCCATCAAACAGGAGATGGTAAGGTTATTCGATATTAGCTGGGGTACTGGTCCATCACACAGGAGATGGTAAGGTTATTCGATATTAGCTGGGGTTCTGGTCCATCAAACAGGAGATGGTAAGGTTATTCGATATTAGCTGGGGTACTGGTCCACCACCCAATACTTGGTGTTATGATTCACAGTTAATGTAGTTAAAGTATGCACACTTCTCATGACACATGAAATAAACACCTGTGTTCCCTATGCATAAATGTTACCTTTTCTTACACCCCAGATAGAAAAATCCATAAAAAGAGAGGTGCAAGATATCTCCATCTAATGTATCCCCCTGTACAAGATAGCCTACACATTGGTTTCCCCACAAAATTTTATCTACAAAATCAGAGGTGGATTGATAAGTTGAAATTCATTTTAAAATATTGTACTTTCTGGTGCAACAAATAGAATCAATCACTACTTGTAGTGCCAGATAAGGAATTCATCCCTCAGCAAGCCTCGTTCTGGACCAAATGCATTAGAACTCAGGTTGAGATTTCCCTATCTGGCACCACAAGTTGTGATAGATTCTTTTAGTCTATGATAAATATAAAGGTCAAGCATACAGGTCAAAGTTGTTTGCCTATATCTCCAACATCATAATTATTTATAAATCAATAAATATATATAAACTCGTCTTAATAAAAGTCACAGAATCAATTTACAACTATACATCCGGGATTACGATATAAAAACATATTACCATCATGCATAAATTAAAATCCATTAAAAGTATAATAAATTCTACAACAAGTGATATCCTATAAATTGTAGTAACTAAATAGTGCTTGACAACTACTTTTTTGCTAAGTCTGTTTTGATCGATTGTAATTGTAAGCCTCCTCTGTAGCGGCCACAGGTGGCCTAGTCTCTTTCAAACTCTACAGAGGTGTCTTTAGCGTGCACTGAGACACAGGACCTCAGTTTTGAGTCTCATCCAAAAGACTATTGAGTAACAAGCTTTTTACAGCTCTAGTATGGGCAGGAGATGAAAATCATCTCAGAAAATATCCAAGTCCTGAGTGAGGTTCGAAACCAACAACCCTTGACTTAGAAAGCCAGTGATAGTGCCCCTCGCCCATGTCCGCCAATAACTGTCAAGTCAATTTTATTAACCAATCTTCTTGCTGATTCAGTTGTAAAACCACCAAAGTTATTGTCTTGACAATTTTCTAAAAATTAGAATATGCATGACCTTGATCCCTCAAGCGTTTGAGATACTCAGGGCGATTCAAAACAAACTATTAATGAATTAAATCTATATTAATTTTATCATCACATGATGTAAAACACTATAATTATTAGTAAGAATTATTTCATTTAGATGCCACATCATTGAAGAGTCGCAAAAGAGGATATTACTGCTTTTTGTATATCAAAACAATTACACACAGACCTTTCAATATTGATATTGGACTTTTCAAATTCAATGTGGGACCTGCCAAAATAAATGCAGAAGACCCTGGACATATCATTAGAAAACATAATTTTGAACTCCTGGTTAACATCATAAGATTTAATTATGCATCAAGCAAATATTTTTCAGAAGTACCAGTACTTGAATATTTATTAAAAGAGATCTACCTACCCCAGCAACTTGACATCTGACTGGTGATTATCTACCCCAGCAACTTGACATCTGACTGGTGATTACCTACCCCAGCAACTTGACATCTGACTGGTGATTACCTACCCCAGCAACTTGACATCTGACTGGTGATTATCTACCCAGCAACTTGACATCTGACTGGTGATTACCTACCCCAGCAACTTGACATCTGACTGGTGATTACCTACCCCAGCAACTTGACATCTGACTGGTGATTATCTACCCCAGCAACTTGACATCTGACTGGTGATTATCTACCCCAGCAACTTGACATCTGACTGGTGATTATCTACCCCAGCAACTTGACATCTGACTGGTGATTACCTACCCCAGCAACTTGACATCTGACTGGTGATTATCTACCCCAGCAACTTGACATCTGACTGGTGATTATCTACCCCAGCAACTTGACATCTGACTGGTGATTACCTACCCAGCAACTTGACATCTGACTGGTGATTATCTACCCCAGCAACTTGACATCTGACTGGTGATTACCTACCCCAGCAACTTGACATCTGACTGGTGATTATCTACCCCAGTAACTTGACATCTGACTGGTGATTATCTACCCCAGCAACTTGACATCTGACTGGTGATTACCTACCCCAGCAACTTGACATCTGACTGGTGATTATCTACCCCAGCAACTTGACATCTGACTGGTGATTATCTACCCCAGCAACTTGACATCTGACTGGTGATTACCTACCCAGCAACTTGACATCTGACTGGTGATTACCTACCCCAGCAACTTGACATCTGACTGGTGATTATCTACCCCAGCAACTTGACATCTGACTGGTGATTATCTACCCCAGCAACTTGACATCTGACTGGTGATTACCTACCCCAGCAACTTGACATCTGACTGGTGATTATCTACCCCAGTAACTTGACATCTGACTGGTGATTATCTACCCCAGCAACTTGACATCTGACTGGTGATTACCTACCCCAGCAACTTGACATCTGACTGGTGATTATCTACCCCAGCAACTTGACATCTGACTGGTGATTATCTACCCCAGCAACTTGACATCTGACTGGTGATTACCTACCCCAGCAACTTGACATCTGACTGGTGATTACCTACCCCAGCAACTTGACATCTGACTGGTGATTATCTACCCCAGCAACTTGACATCTGACTGGTGATTATCTACCCCAGCAACTTGACATCTGACTGGTGATTATCTACCCCAGCAACTTGACATCTGACTGGTGATTACCTACCCCAGCAACTTGACATCTGACTGGTGATTATCTCATTCAATAAGTTACCTAACTACAGCTATAAACAAGGATTTTCCAATGTCACTCTCTCTTCTGAATTTAGCTTCCGTTAGAGCAACACAATACAAGCAGCAGGCATGTTTTACTTAGCCAGCAGATTCTCGAACACACTAGCACTGTTAGAAATCCAGTTTAAATAACCATTTGATATTTAAGGTCCTGCAGACATTCAACCTTCACTATACTTTACCATATACCAGCTATTGACATTTATTTAAATCTATCCACCATTTATGCAGGTAATCAACAATTACCGGCAGGTTTCCATGACAACAGTAAAAGTTTACATCTGGCGGGAAAATGTACTTTTATATCATTCATTCAGAGACTAATTATTACCATATTTTGCTGAGTAATAGAAAATACTTTTAAGGTAAGTGGGAACACTTTTTTTTAGTCCCCTGGTCCGGGGTCTATGGTCTATTTAAACTGTAAAAGTCAGATGGACCTAATTTTGGACAGAATGACACTTATTTTTTTAAATAAAACATTAATTGAACACACACCTTTAAATATTGATATTTTTAATTTCAAAACTTGATATTTTTAATTTCAAAACTTGATATTGAAATTTCCAAACTTGATATTGGACTTTCCAAACTTGATCTTGGACCTGCCCAAACTATAGTCCAAAGGTCCTGGACTTCCATTAAAAAAATAATTTTGAACCCCAGATCTTTCAAGAATTTATCAACTTATTTGTAGTGTATAACCT
This sequence comes from Anadara kagoshimensis, assembly GCA_021292105.1. NCBI lineage: Eukaryota > Metazoa > Mollusca > Bivalvia > Arcoida > Arcidae > Anadara > Anadara kagoshimensis. The sequence goes on from CM037859.1 coordinate 64,421,948, forward strand.
AAATGAATCATTACCATCATTTGTTCGGTCAAATTTTTGGATTATAAAGGGGTTTAATTTGATGAGAATTATCTAGAAATGACAAAGAAGATATGGATTTTCAAATTACTGTTGTGATAATCTAAGTGGCAAAAATTATGTAGGGATATTATAAAAATACGAAAATGAATGAATACCTGAACAGAAAAAAACCATTAAAGAAATGGGCTTTTGGATTTCAAATTACTTATTACGGTAAAATGAATACTCCAGCAGAAGACTCTATATATTTAGACAAATCTATCAGTTCTGTTGATAAAAAAGTTTCAATGTATATCAACAGACCTTAAAGACGACTTCTGTTATATATGTTCTGTTTGTTTAGATTATGTGATATTTGCTTGAGGACACTAGGCACTCTTTTCAGCTTAATACTAATGGTTGTATTAATGTACCATTGTGTAGTACAAGGCCACAGATAATTGAACAGATATATTGATACCAAAATAACTGAACCATTAATTACGGTACTCAGTTCCAAGGTCGAAGCTAATGTGTTCGACTAAATTTGTCAGGTTCCAATGGCCTCAGTTCCATTAGGTCAAAATTAATGTGTTTAACTAAATTTGCCAGTTTCCACCAGCTTCACTTCTAAGATAGAAGTCTAAATGATTAACTTAATTTGCCTGCGTTTTCAAAGTGTTTAAATGTGATTGTAACATGAACCAGCATGTTTACTGGTATGTTTGACTTGTACAAAGAATGTACAAACACTGTCAGTCAGGAGAGAACTATAACATGTCTTTGAAAAATATGACTAACTTTTATCCATCAGCATCTAAAAATGTACACTAGATGTATACCTTCAAACAACCTTTATCATTACCTTAACTCCTATATAAATAATAATAAATTTTTTTTTCTAGATTTATAATTAACTCTCAATATATATATATATATACAGGCATGAATGAATGTCTAATTTGAAGAGATGTCCGAGCAGAATTGAATACTTTGTTGGAGGATATGATAATGGGCTAGGTAATTAAACAATTATGTTATAGGTGTTTTGGGAACAATGTCTAACACATTGTCCTGACGTATCAGGAATGACCTGTGGAACTGTTACTTTTGGTCTAACAGTCCCAGGCACAGTCCCACAGACCATACCTGATACCTAGGACAATAGATTTGTTAAAACACGGAAAAACACAGACCAATTGGTCAAACTTTGACTTAGGACAGTATATCATATCATAGTTATTCAGACTAGGACTTTCTGCCATTAAGCTTTACTCCGTTGGTCACAAGGTCAAGGTAACAAGTTAAAAACAAAACTGTTTACAATAAGAATTAGATCACATTTTCAAGGTCATGAGTATAATAATCAGATAATAGTTGTTAAAGTTTCTGTACATACGGTATTATTTCAGCACATTAGTACATAATTTGTAGTATAAACCACTTACCGGTTAATATTGTAAGCTATTTTTGGTGTATATTATATAGATGGTTCATTACACATGACAAATAAATTGTCAAATATCAAAATGGTAACTTGTATCAAATTAAAATACAGTGGTTACAGTGTTTATTCTAGAGGGGTCCACAAGGCCATGTATCCCTTATTTTGTCAAATGACTCCTTTGTTAGGTCTTAGTAAATGGGCCAAACCATATTTAACATTACATGAATGTGAAAATATTAATGTTATGGTGTTTCAAAGATTTTTTTTTTCTTTAAATGTCCACTTTTGAAAATCATAGACTGAAACAATACAGTGGTTACCTTTTATACCAAATATGTTCTGCATTTTTAATTGAAATGAGATTTACCAACTCTTCTTTGGTTCTGAGACCATTCATCAGAAAAAAATGTTAATCCAAAGACCATGTGTCTTAGATTAATCCATTCAAAGTTTGGATATCTTTTAAAAAAACTTACAGTGACTTTCAACCTTTTCAACATTTTAATTTTAATGAGTCATCACAGCAAAGAATTTTTTCCCCAAAATGTTCAACTCAATCTGAAGAATTAAGTTCTAGTATTCCTAATAACTAATAAGTAATTTAACATTAAAACACATTTAATTGAATGTTTTCCAATCACAGGACATGTAACAAATGGGCTATTTCCAACAAAATTACTGTCAACATGTGACAACAATCCTATCCTGGCACTGTGGTATGATATCCGGTTACAACCCGTAACGAGGTTCCCCTCAGGTGACATCCCTTCTGAAGGGTTACAATTCTGGATGTCCACATACCTAATGGGCAATAGATTGTTTGTAAAGTGTCTTGTAAGCATACATGACTTTATGTATACATTTGCACTTACATTGTAAAATTTTATTGCATATCATAGATGGTGACATTGTAATCATAAACCGAAAACAAACATTAATCCATGTTCAAACCATAATCCCAAAGTACAAACTTTGAAACTGACAAATTAAGTTAAACATGTGAATTTCCACCAGGAAAGTGAGACTGGGTGCTCCAGAAAGGTAAGCACCTACAATTTAGTAAGCTGCACCCGCCATATGTGTAATTAAAATTGAGAATAGAATTAAATGAATATGAAACTATGGGACGTCAAAATATATCCAGGGTAATTTTGGATACAGAGACATCATACTTGCCAAAAACATTTTGATGACAGTCATAAAACTTTTTGAGGGTCTTGATAAGCCTAGGTTAATAAATATTAACTTATACTTACTAGTATATTAAACTTCCTAATCATCCATTATTTCATCATAAATCCAATCATTTGTTCTCAAAATTAGCAATACACAAAAACATTACAAGTAAACTACAATTTTTTTCTATACCATTCCAATTTCAGGGTTGATATACTACCAATGTACAGTAGTTGGTCGACTATTCCCATAAAATAAGCTCTAGGTGTGTCTTGTTTGCCTGTATTCAAATAAAACAGGATGGAAGAAAGGATCAATCTAGCCTTCCCAAATGAAAAGTGAACATTCTACCACAAGGCTAAAACATCCAGAGCAGGAAGTCTGGCTGCAAGTCACTCTATTATATCTACGTAATAGAATTCCATAACTAGCTCAGCTGTGCCATAACAGAATTATTCTGCTTCAACAGTTTTTAATCATTAATTCATAAATTCCAATTGTTCTCAAAATCAGGAATACACAAGTAATCATCTATAATATACATATAGTGCTGATCCAAATCAGGTATATGTAGGTAGAAAGCTAGAACATACCTGTTTAAGATCCAAAAATAAATACATTTACGTAAATTCCAGTTTTTCACAAAATCAATGATTATGTGTCATACATTATATAATTCATCCAAAAAATAAATCCATTTCCATGAACTTTATTTTAAAAAAAAAAATAAATCAGCAATACTGATTATATATATACTCTAAGCATATTAAATTCAGCGTTTGCTAATTTTAGACATTTTGCAGTAGTGCTAATTTAAATCCACTGCCAAATTAAATATGATTATAGTGCACATGCTGATCCATGAAATTTTTATGAATTCAAGTCCACCTGAATTTATAAAATATGTATATTTTATGATTCGATCATTTTTTTAAGTTTTTATATATTCGAATTTTTCTAAAATCATCAACACACAGGGAAAAACTGCATTAACAGTGAACATCCAAACTAGCTGAAGCCTTGCTGAAAGTCTGGCAAAACTTCTAATGTAACTTTGAAATAAGTAAACATCTAAATAAAACACAGGGATCTAGGTGCTGAAACCTAACTGAAAGCCTGGCAGAATGGTCAGGTTTATCTGTGTAAGTAAAGAATATATATACCTGTGTCCTGAATCCTACAAGATCTACCTGTAAATCTTTAATTGAACTTTTATAATTCCTATATATATGTTACATAAACATATATATATATATATATATATAGGCAAACAACATTGACCTGTCCATTTGACCTTTAATTTAAATATCTATTATGAACCACAACATGTATGTATAAGAAACACCGGTTATTCTGTCTATATCACAGGAAACATTCTTTGTTCATGTATTATCTGCCAGACCTACCACTACCCATGTATTGGGTGGATCATTGTATATGATTATTCCAATTAAAAGGTCAAGCAGACAGGTCAATGTTGATTGCCTATACCATATGTATGTTAAAGACCATATACCTATATATAAGGTGGCCTGGGGATGTATCAATGATTATATGTATGATAACAATAATATAATTCAGTCATATTGATAATAAAAAACTTTTAAATCTACTTATAACATATATAATATATCAGTATATAGATATAGTAGAACTAGTTATAATACTGAAAATACAGAAAATTCATTTTTATTTAGTTTTAATATTGATTTTATTGTCCCAGACTTAACTATAGAGTAAGATGGTGGCAAGGTTGGGTTCACCAATAGTAACTACAGTAAAACTTGTCTTAAAGGCCACCTCTATATAATGGACTCCATCAGTGGGAGGTCGTGGGTTCAAACCTTGACCGGGTCTGACGTAAGACTTAAAAGAGATTGGTAGCGACTTCTTTTGCCAAGCACTTGGCATTACGAAATGAAAGTCACGGTTCTTTAAGATGGGAACTTAAAATAAACAAGGTCCCTGTCATGGTAGGCTTGGCACGATAAAGAACCCTGCTGTATAATGCCTGCCATCAGTGCAAGTCACAGGCAAAATTTCTGTACCTTCATCTATAGTTGGCAAGGTCTCATTATATATATATATATTCTGGTATGTTAAACACCATAAATTAACTCTTTATAATGGACACCTCTATTATAGGCCATTTAAATTTTTTATCCAAATAGTTGTTTATTCATGTTATTTGGACCTGTATATAAGGGCCATCTGCACACGAAGGTCACATTTAGTGGTTTCTTGGTGTGGCCCTTTATAGACGGTTTAAACTGTATTATGGAAATCTTGCCACAATATATGCTTCTTTTTGTGTATTTTGAAAGGCAAACTAGTAATCTCTTAAGTTAAACAAGATTTTACAGTCAAAGAGCATAATTTATGTACATCCATAAAAATTGACTATTAGATAAAACCCTTCCACCAAACACAACTGTCCTTTGAAAATAGAATTTCTTCATATTTAAAGGCTACAATTAGCCTAGTTTCAGCTATTTCATATAGTTTAACCACTTTCATTAGCCTAAATTTCAGCTCATATTTTTACCACTACTTTCAACTTAAATACTAGGCTTTCCTCATATTATAACCACTATCATCAGTCTAATTTCCAACAACCCCATATATTTTTACCAATATTATCAGTCTAAATTCAGCTATTCCTCATATTTTAAATACGGTAGTACTATCACTTTAAATGTTAGCTATTTCTCATACATTAATTAATACCATCAGCCTAAATTTCAGCTCCTAGAAATTCTTGATGCATTAATAAAGAGAACACTGCTAGGCAGAGCAAAATGCACCCAATTACATTTTTGCCATTAAAATGTTGGTGAAGATTGCAAAAAAAAGATGATTAAAATTTTAAAGGGGCACAACTTTGACATTTACATAGAGTTACCTCCCCTTCTGGCACACACTGTCATATCCTGGTACTTTTTATCATTTATGGTTTACAAAGTTTAGTAAAAATACTAAGTAAATACTAGTAAGTGAGTGTGGTTTGATGTCCTACTAAGATGTACCACTATAATACCACTTAAGTGAACAAGCGAGTGGAACTTTCATGTCCAAGTGAAGACAGGGTTGCCAGTCAATCTGTTTAAACTCGGACTGAAAATGGTACCCATTTCCAAAGTTTAAAACCTATATTTTTCCCAAAAATTCAAATAAATTAGGCATGTTCATTGTAATTTTGACATTTCTATTATGTATTGTCCATTCAGCTTTTTTCAAATAAGTCCAAGGGCCCCTGACCAAGTACCAAAAAGAACTTGAGGCGCAACAGTTCTGCAAGATCATTTTATTCATATCCACACATCACCAAATAAATATGAAGTAGCTGAGAAATCTTAAGCCAATAAGCTTAAGTTTTTTTTTAAAATGCCATGCCTACATGTCATAGGCTATGGTTGTTTTAGTTTTCAACTGAAGGACATGTGATTTTTATTCCTGATAATTCCAGAGAGCTTTGGTTTGGTCCAGCCAGGAATCAAACCTAGACAAACATTTTACAAAGTAATTACTCTAACAACTGAGCTAGCTACCTTTAATGATGAACAGCATCCTTGGTCATTATAAAGCTAGGCCAAGTTCAAATACAGTAAAACGTGTTTATAACAAAGCCCTGGGGACTCTATTTTTAACTTTGTTATAAAGCGACTTCATTATATTGTTAGACTTTATATATACAGGAGCAGTCAGGCCCAATATTTGATTTTGTACTATCCATGATTTTAGTGCAAGTGTGTTCATTATCTCTAGTGTTTAACTGCATAGTAAATATATTAAAATTATATTTTAATATAAATAAACTGAAATCAAAAAGCTTGAATAAAAAAACAACAACAACAACAAAAATTAAATCAAAAATGAGACATAACTATTGAGACATATAAACTGAAATCAATAAAAAAAAGAAGAAAAAAAGATATGTGACTATTGAGACATCCTTGGTCATTATACAGCTGGGTCATAGGTCAAGTTCAAATTACTGGTGGTATATAGTAAACTAAAATAAAAATGCTAAAATCAATGAATAAGCATCCTTGGTCGTTATACAGCTGGGTCATTGGTCAAGTATATTAGTATATAAACTAAAATAAAATGTTAAAATCAATAAAGAAAATCAAACATGACTATTTATTGAGACAACATGCAGACAAATTCAATATTTATTTAAAGATAAATATTTAATCTCATTAACACGTAACAATAAAACATGTATTTATACGTGTATGTGTGCATATCACAATCCATATATGCACTTATAATGACTATATTTAAACACATGCTTCACAGATACAGTCTGTGTGATTTGTAATTCAAGGTTATCCATTAGTCTAAATCAAAAACATACTTAAATCCATGTCCAAACCACAAACCCAAAGCAAAGTTAAAACTCTGAAACAGGCAAATTAAGTAACACATGTATGTGAACTTCCACCAGGGAAGTGAGGCCAGGTGCTCCAGAGAGTAAAGCACCTCCTGTTTAGCTAGCTATACCCACACGTGTGTAATCAAAAGTAATGATTTATAGAATACAGTGCCTCTCGCCAGTCACCACCTAGTGTAAAACTTTGCCGGTATGTTTGCAGAAAGTTGGTGGTTCAGGTACTCCAGTTTCCTCCACAATCAATAAACTGGCTGCCTTGGTATAAGTGAAATTTGAGTTTTAACCTAGGCAGTGACAGGGTCTGTCGTCTGTAAGCCCGTGCTTTAGATCACTTTACCACAGAGTCCCCCATTTTCATTACCAATATATGTTCTTAAAGTAAACATAGAAGCTGGTGATTTGGGTTCATCTAATTCTTTTTAGCTACACAGTCAGCTTCCATGGCTGAGGTTGTCTACAACATGTGCAGAATATATATTTAACAGAATGGAGGCAAACCAGAGCAAATACAGTTTCTCACGGAGTTCCCTAGCTGAAAATAAAACTCAGCCCTTCCGAGGGAAAGCGAGCATTCAACCACAGGGCTAAAATATCTGGACCAGAAAGTCTAGCAGTTAATCATTCAATTATAACTACCCAGGCGCGGATCCAGACGGGAGCACACTCGGCTTGTGCCCACCCTAAATTTTTCGGATATTCATAATAAGAAATATTTTACCAGTCCATAAATGCATTTTGAAAATTTTGAAAATTTGAAGTCCCCTAATTTCCCACCGAACGATGTCGCAGCCTCTTCAATAACAATAACATGGGGTAAGGACTGCTCTATATAGCCTTTTGTCTTCAAACACAAATTAAAAATTTGTCAGTGTGCCCCCACCAACATAGAATCCTGGATCCGCCACTGCTACCGGTACATTGTATTACATTATGCAACATAACAACACGGCAACTAACTTAGACATGCTTCATCTACAAACATGTTACCATAATCACATATAAAAACTGGTACATATTAAATCTACATGACAATTACTTATTCATGTGTACATGATGTGTGACATGTTCTAGTTATTTAATTGTATATATATGAATCATAACGGAATTGTTACATTTTATCTAGGTTGTCGTCACAGATGAACTTTATGATACAAATATTAAAGGTGTTATATCAATTGATTGACTGATTAATTGATTGATCCATCGATTGATTGATTGATTGGCATTTCATGTCCCAGTTAAGAATATTTCACTTATTTCAGGTTGTCAACAACTATATTGATGTGACAGGAATTTTGACCTGTGCAGGGTCCTCAGGGCAATGTACAGGGATGATTCTTTAATGTGCCATGCCTACCATGACACTGGGCACCATTGTTTTTAAGGTGTCTTACAAAGTACCTTTAAAGGTGTCACAGCCATCAAATCCATCACAATTTTCATCAATACCATAGTTAACTTGATTACTATTAATATTTTGTAAATCCGATTGATTGATTGATTGATGTTTTTTACCTCCCAGTCAATATAATTATAAACATAGCAAAATGTAAACCAAACTAACTGCATTAATGTCATTTAGCATTGAGGATACATGTATTTCTAAAGTTCATTCTGTCCAAGAAAATATATGTCCACAATTCCACGTGTAAAAGGTGGTATGTTGAACCCCATTTTGTCTGAATAAGTCCAACAAGGGCAATAACTCAAGTAATGAGAAGTGGATTATAACAAATAAAAAAAACAACTTGTATTTTATCACAAAAAGTTATACAAAATATGAATCAAATGTTTTTAGTAATTGAGGAGTTACAGAAGGGAAACCTTGTGGAGATAGATGGAAAGATGGCTGTATTCTTATTGAATTCAAAATGCCATGTTTGATTTTATACGATGGATATATACAGGTACTGTAAAGGGGGAAATCTTCACGTAGGTAAAATTTTGGCTTATATCATCACACTGATCAAATAAGCACAAAAATCTTACCTTTGTGAATTTTTTTGCAATCCAACTTTAAAATTCTACAATGTAACAACTCTGTGCACGTCCTGATACAAATACAACTCTGGCATTTGCTGTTTTTACTTTGTCCAAATTTTATCACTTCTGTACACCGGAAAGAATCAGGTGTAGCGAGGACAGTTGGATTATTATTTGAAATGGGTAGGGATTTATATGGAAGGTTTAATGATGTTATCCAGAAATTTGAGCATTTTTCTCCAGTGATAATCAGTCTGTGCCAGTCAGATGGGAACTTTAAGATGACACTGTTTAGAAAAGCCATTGTAGGGGTAAAAGTGTACCATATAGAGTTAATATCAGTAGACAAGTTATTATGATACTTTGTCATTATATGTTTGTAGTGTGCCAAAGGGAACAACTGGTGCAGCAGTAGGATGAATACTTTATAGTTGTCATAAAAAATCACACCCACGCAAAATATCCAAACTCGGAGGAAATTGTGAAATTTTCATCCTGTAAATATAATCCCCTTTACAGTACATATAAACCAAACCATCGATTGATTGATTAAATAAGATTTAACATCCCAGTCAAGAATATTGGATTAATCAGGAAAACTGATGTGTAAGACATGTTTACCTTTGTAGTGCACTCAGGGCAATGTGCAATGAGGGTTCTTCAATCGGCGGCCACACCAACACAGTACATCAGTTTTTAAGGTCTCTTCCGAAGGACTCAGCGACTTAGTTTTCTAGATGTAAAATGTCTGGCAAAAGAAGAGCCATTACCTATGTCAAGTCAGAGGTCAGACGTGGCCAGGTTTCAAACCCCAAACTCCTACATATGAAGCAAACACTACACCCCAGACTGATTGGAGATGCACATATAAGTATCAATAGAGAAAATGTGATGTTAATACCAGGAATAAAAAAAAATGTGTGAATCTTATCATTGTTTAAGTTTAACTATAAAATGAGTCGTGTAGGCCAATGGCTATATTGATCAAATCAAGCTTAAAATGATTATATATGCTAAAATAGAGAAGGTATTTGAAATGCATCGTGAAAGATAAATTCTGGATTATACAAGTAAAACATAACCATAATCAAATCAAGACAGTATGACATGTGTAAGATTAAAAAGGTTTTACCAAAAAATAAATTCATTTAGGGTGGAGAATGAAAGATATTCCTTTTCTTTTCTTTTGTATCTTTTTTTTAATTTACTTTTTTATTTTACTTTCAACCAAGATCAAACAAAAAATTTTAAAATCTAACTTTTTAATTAACTTTTGAATAAAACAAATTTAAATAATTTGATAAAAAAAAGATACACTTACCTGTAAGTCACAAAAAAATTGTTACTAGATCCAAACTCAAATCCAAATATAAAAATTCAATTTGAAACCTTCACAAAAGTTATAGATAGGTATATATCCAGGTAGGTAAGTAAAGTTTATCTGACTTTAATTAAGACTACAGGTAAGTTGTCTACCTGAGATGGGAGTCTGTAATTAGAACTAACGGTAGTCTTAAATGTTGTGTCACTAATCCCTGTTTACAAGAAAGGTCAGACGTTTAAACAGATAAGAACTGATAAAATTTATCCAAAATTAAAACGGAGGTGGTGTATCAGAAAAGTTAAACTTTGACAACTTAGCAACTGAAAACGATGAAACACATACAGGCAAAAATACTCTCATTAATACTGCAGTATCCATGATTTATCACCGACTATATCTGCCAATAAATGTTACCAAGACTTACCGTGGTAACAGCTGTCACTGCTCACACAGGTCAAAGGTCAAGGATAATCTATATACATAATAATAAAATCATCTTGTATTCATGTCAGAAATATACATTGATTTTTTCACTTTTTAAAAAAATAAGAATAAAATAAATTTCAAATAAGTATTACATAAAATTAAGTTATTACATTGAATCCCGCTGACACAGATTAATAGATCATAGAGGCTGAATGGTTTATTACTAAAATTAAATCTAAAAAAAAAAAAAAAAAAAGTTTAGAATGCCTTACTAAGCATTGGGATAACTTCCAGCTTTGTATTTAAACTAGAGCTGTCTCTAGAGTAAACTAATACCCCCCCCACAGACCTGCCATCTGGATAACAACAGGCAAACTATCACTAGTGCCATACATTATTGTGCATAGCAAATGATACACTGATACACATATAAATGAATATATTATGAACATTTTATATACCTGTCTGGTAAAGAAAAAAATGCATTAAAGTCCGTAACACTTTCAAAGAAAAAAATGATATCAAAGGCACATAATTTCTTAAATTTAGGCCTCAAAAACTAAACACGAAAACCCTGTCACCTATTTTTCATTGAAAATTCATGAAGTTAAGAAACCGCATGCTTACGACACCACAGAATGTCAGATACCAAACATCACATCAGATTTACTTATGAGCTTTGCTTTTTAAGAAAAAGATTTTTTTAACTTTTATGAACAAAGGGCAATAACTCCTGTAAAAATCAATAAAACGATACGGAAATCGATCTCAACATTCATCTTCGTACAATAAAGCTGTATACCAAATATAATTAAAATGGTCAAACATTTCTTAGGTATTGCCGTGAAAGGAATTTGTCAATTATGCCTTCTAGAAACTAAACGCAAAAAACTAACTATTTTTCCAGGAAAATTCATGTAATTGATAAACTGCATACTTAAGCCACTACAGATGCCAAATATCAAGTCAGTGTTTGTCTACAAGGTTTGCTTTTTAAGAATTTTTGAAAGTATTTTTAATATTATAATCAAAGGGCAATAACTCCTGTAAAAATCAATAGAATAACACCTAAATCAAATCCAATGTTCATCTTCCCACGATAAATCATAAAAACAGAAAACCCCATGTGAGTATCTTTACATATAACTAAGAGTTGAGTTGAGTAATGGTGTTTAACGTCCTAGTCAAGAATATTTCACTTATATCGAGATGTCTATAGGCAAAGGTGCAGAATTTTTCCTGTGCGTTGCGCTGATGGCATTGTATAGCAGGATTCTTTATCGTGCCAAGCTTACCATGACACGGGACCTCGTTTATTTTAAGTTCCCATTTGAAAGAACTGTGACTTTCATTTCGTAATGCCGAGTGCTTGACGAAAGAATAGTCACTATTTGCTTTCAAGTCTTGGGTCAAACCCGGATGTGAACACACAACCTTCCACGGAATGAGCACTCTACCAACTGAGCCACTGCCATGGTTACATGTAACTAAGATATGTCAATTCATGGTCTTGGATTTCAACTGTCCCTACATAAAGTGTCTTGATAAAGGATGTAAAGCCGAAATATCAACTATGAGCTAGTTTTTTATTATTAGCTCACCTGACCAAAGGTCATGTGTGCTTATGGCATAGCGCAGCGCGTGTATGTGCGTGCGTGCGTGCGTGTGCGTGCGTGCGTGCGTCGTTAACTCCTATTTTCGACTTCTCCTCTGAAACTACTGGACAGTTTTTAATGAAACTTTGTCAGAAGTATATATGGGCCGGTGCAATTCAGATTTGTTCGTGGCGTTGCAATGGCTACCATAACTAGGTCAAGGTGACCTAGGGGTGCAAAAATCTTAAAAAATCTTCTTCTCAGAAAGTACTGATTGGAAAAAAAATCTGATGTGATATTTGGCTTCTCTAGGGTCTTAAGCCTATAGTTTGTCATTTTGTGAAATTCGGATAAAAATAGGTTACGCGTTTTTGCGTTTAATTTGAAAAAATCGTAAAATAGCTTCAAATTGTTATAACTTGACTATTTGACCAGATAATGACATGGGGTTTCAGTTTTGACATCTTCTTGTTAGTATCTTCAAAATGAGGTCAAGGTCAATTGTGAAGGTTGTGACCTAATTTTTTTACTCTGATTATAATTATTATCTCGAAAACTATAAATTTTTGTATAGGCATGTATATTAGAATGTTGTAGGTATTGATACAACGATCATTTGATGTATAGAAAAAGGTCATGGGTTCAAAGGTCAAGGTCACAGATGCGAAACAATACCGAAATGGTTAATTATTCTCGAAAACTATAAACATTTTGTGTAGGCATGTATATTAGAATGTTGTAGGTATTGATACAACGATCATTTTGATGTATAGAAAAAGGTCATGGGTTCAAAGGTCAAGGTCACAGATGTGAAACAATACTGAAATGGTTAATTATCTCGAAAACTATAAACTTTTTGTATAGGCATGTATACTAGAATGTTGTAGGTATTGATACAACGATCATTGTGATGTGTAGAAAAAGGTCATGGGTTCAAAGGTCAAGGTCACAGATGCAAAAAAATACAGAAATGGTTAATTATCTCGAAAACTATAAACTTTTTGTATAGGCATGTATACTAGAATGTTGTAGGTATTGATACAATGATCATTTTGATGTATAGAAAAAGGTCATGGGTTCAAAGGTCAAGGTCACAGATGCAAAACAATACTGAAATGGTTAATTATCTCGAAAACTATAAACATTTTGTATAGGCATGTATATTACAGGGCTCCAAGTAGCGAGTAAATTACTCGCATATGCGACTAAAAATCAGACATGGCTAGTAAATTTCTGATGCACTCACCAAACGGCGATCAATAAATACAGAGGCTGCAACCGAAAATTTATTTTTTGTACTGAAAAGATTGTTTTATAACCAGGAGATGATCATGTAAACATCGTTTTTAGCCAAAAGATGATCACGTAAACAATAATTTTGTACACCTCGGCTGCTAATGTTGTATACCGTTTGTTTATAGCCCTTGCTTATATACACAGGAAACCCGTCTGTGTTCTGCAGGTCACACGAGCGCTTGTAACTTGTGATACTCCTTGCTAGTATACAAACGTACAAAGGATGCGCATTGCTATAGAAAAACAACATGGCAAAACGAGCCAGCGGGACACAGGGAAATTGTCCTCATTCGGTTCACCTCGGCCACTAGTGTTGTATACCGTTTGTTTATGTGAAAGTGCCCCGGAACTTGCCGGTAAAACAGACTTTGTCAATAGTGGGTCAACATCATTCAAAAAAGAAAGTCTTGTGGCACATGGCAAAAATTTTAAAATGGTTTTAAAAATTCAGCTTTTTGTATCATTGCATGATCATGGGGAAATTTTGTTTTGGCGACCAAAATATTTAACCCTGGCTAGTAAATTTTGGCCTTGGCTAGTAAAAATAAAACATGGTAGCCAGAAGGCTAGTGAAAACCAAATCCTACTTGGAGCCCTGTATTAGAATGTTGTAGGTATTGATACAACGATCATTTTGATGTATAGAAAAAGGTCATGGGTTCAAAGGTCAAAGTCACAGACGCGAAACAATACTGAAATGGTTAATTATCTCGAAAACTATAAACTTTTTGTATAGGCATGTATATTAGAATGTTGTAGATTGATACATCGATCATTTTGATGTATAGAAAAAGGTCATGGGTTTAAAGGTCAAGGTCACAGATGTGAAACAATACCGAAATGGTTAATTATCTCAAAAACTATCAACTTTTTGTATAGGCTTGTATATTAGAATGTTGTAGGTATTGATACAATGATCATTCTGATGTATAGAAAAAGGTCATGGGTTCAAAGGTCAAGGTCACAGATGCAAAACAATACCAAAATGGTTAATTATCTCGAAAACTATAAACTTTTTGTATAGGCATGTATATTAGAATGTTGTAGATATTGATACAACAGTCATTTTGATGTATAGAAAAAGGTTATGGGTTTAAAGGTCAAGGTCACATATGCGAAACAATACCAAAATGTTTAATTATCTCGAAAACTATAAACTTTTTGTATAGGCATGTATATTAGAATATTGTAGGTATCGATACAACGATCATTTTGATAAATACAAAAAGGTCATGGGTTCAATGGTCAAGGTCACAGATGTGAAACAATACTGAAATGGTTAATTATCTTGAAAAGTATTAACTTTTTGTATAGGCATGTATACTAGAATGTTGTAGGTATTGATACAACGGTTATCATGATGTAAAAAGTCATTGGGGTTTAGTATTTATGTTTTCTTTAAATCTACCAGCTAGCCATTAGTTATCAGGTGAGCGTATCAGGCCCATGGGCCTCTTGTTGTTTTTAAAAAGGATTCTCCCCTCAGGGAATAACGTTAAGAAAGTTATGTCCCTACATAGGCAGAAGGACAACTCCATTGGTGCAGGACAACAAACTTCCTGACATGACATTTTACCGACACAACTTTGCCTCAACTCAATAATTCAGAAGTCTGTCTTCAGGTAGTCAAATTTAGAAAAATTTAAAATTTATTTCATGTCCTCTTAAACTGAAAAATGGCCACTAGTTTTCAGGAGAAAAACACTGTTGTCACGTCTGTAAAATTGTCAGCCAGCGAGTTGCTGGTCAGTGAGTAGCCATGGACTCTACATCTAATACTTTAAACAGGCATATTTAAATATTTAAATTCAAATTTATACTGTATTTTATAAATATGCAAAGAATCATGGTAACAAAAGTGACAAAAGTTATTAGAAGACAAATATTCTAATAGATAACATACATGCATGAGGTATACATTTCAATTAGCTTCCAAAATGCTCGCATGAGTATTTTCTGCATCTACTGAAAAGTAACAAATCTATTGCCTGTTTTATCCCATTAAATAAGTGGAATGTTGGAGTAATTCAACACTGGACACCAAAAAAAATGTCATTGTGTCGTGTACCCATTTTAGGCCAGTTTTATCATCAGTGCTTGGTTCTTTATTTGAAGACTTGTTATGTCATGATTTGAGTTGTTAAATAATACTTATATTTAGAGAGTAACAGAGACAACTAGAATGTCTATTGAGAGCTAAATATCCCTGCCCCAACATTTAATGTTTTCCTACGACCTTGGCCTAATTGATATGACCTTGGTTCAAGGTCATGACACACCTTTGGACCATGAGGATAATATCCATCTGAAGTTTTATGACAGTGGTCCAAAGTATTTTTGAGATTTAGCCTGGCCACAATTTTACATAGACAGACAGGCAGACAGACATTGTGATTCCTACATGGGGGTATAATAACAGGTGGTTTTATCTACAATATAGTACATCTTACCTAGCTTTATGTTTATAAAGAAAGTTTAAAACTCTTAAAACAATTAAGATAAACATACCAAAACAATGAGCAATAATGTAACAAATCTAACAAATGTTAAAAATATCATCTCAATATCAGAATCCAGGAAGGTCAGGAGGGGTTGTGTTTACAGATTAAAGATTATTTTATTTATAAATGTATATACTGTGGTTTCACCATCTACAAGTGATATTGAAGACTATAAGAAGCCATTATGAGTATTCATGTGGAATAGGGAAATCTCGCCTGAGGGGTTGAACAATTCAATCAGAGACGAGGCTTGGTGAGATTCTTTTTCTTCCATTAATTATAATATCAACACCATGTTTTTAAAATAAAATTTTTCTTATTTAAAATTTTACTTAAAATAAATATGACCATCAGAAAGAATGTACAAGTGCCTAATTTTGGTTTACCAGGTATACAAAATGTATAAACTTGTATTTTTCTGCAAGATGACATCATGTACCACACAGGGTGATGTTATGTAATTGTCTTTTGATTATGATGCCACTGAAAATCATGTGTACAAGGGTTGTTTGATATGTAATGTGTATTGTACAATATCTCAAAAGCATTTGACTCAAATAGCGAGATGAACATACATCCCTTTAGCAGTTTGAAAAACATAACATGAAGACACATAAACTTCCTCCAATTTAGTAAAAATCAACATTAAGGAAAGACTGGGTTTTATATAAGCTGTAATTTATTCAATATTCTCATCCGTTTCCAAACCTCTTTTAAAACAGTGGTCGGTGACTGGCTCTATTCAAATTACAATAATTTTAAAACTATGTGAAGCTGAAGAAGTGTGTATACTGTTGGAAAGGTATTGAATAGAACTATTCAAGCATGTCATCATCAACAAAATCATGCCAAGTGTAATCCCGCTGTAGTACAATACATATCGAACAACCCTCATACATGTATTTATTAACTTTTCATTGTTGCTGCATGTTTTCAGAAAAAAAACCATGAGGTTTAAAATCTGAAATTTGGCTGGAAGAAACTTTGGGTCAGCTATACTAAAATTGGGTTTGTTGGGCATCTGGAAGCACAACTCTTTTTTTTTTAAATTTTGACCTAAACGGATACTGAGTAAAATTACAAGTGCAAAAAAGGCATTTAAAATTCATAAACAAACACAGACAAAGGTAATACCTAATGTTAATATAACAAGTTAAATGTGTTGTACACAATACACAGATGTTAAACTTGATCATATAAAGATTACTGTATATACTAAATCTAAAACGGACAGAATAAAAACAGGAATACCTGTAATGTCTGCACAGACTACAGTGCAAGGGTTAAAAAATTTTCCAGATGAGCTGAAGTCCAGGACTTTTTAATGCAGAAAATCAAAAGCCTGCAATTGTATTATTAAGTTCAGCTCTCTTCAGAAAAGAAGTTGTAATAAATAGCTAAAATGTGCAACCATTAAGGGGACCAGACTGACTTTTAGTAGCCGTGGGCTACTGGGCCCCTGCTAACCTTATTATGATAACATTACAAGTGATAAATGGTTATATACATAAATGTATAAAATGTTAAGTATAATATAATATCTAATAACATCTAAATATCACCAGCAAACACCTATATAAGGAAACACCTGCATATCAACAGTGAACACCTATATACAGGAAACACCTGCATATAAACAGTGAACACCTATATAAGGAAACACCTGCATATTATCAGTGAACACTTCTATAGAGGAAACACCTGGATATCAACAGAGAACATCTCTATACAGGAAACACCTGCATATCAACAGTGAACACCTCTACGAAGGGAACACCTGCATATTAACAGTGATGTCCATCCATACAGTGAACACCTGCATATTAACAGTGATGTCCATCCTTACAGTAAACACCTGCATATTAAGTGATGTCCATCCATACAGTGAACACCTGCATATTAAGTGATGTCCATCCATACAGTGAACACCTGCATATTATCAGTAAATACCTCTATAGAGGAAACACCTGCATATCAACAGTGAACACCTCTATACAGGAAACACCTGCATATTAACAGTGAACACCTCTAAACAGGAAACACCTGCATATTAACAGTAAACACCTCTACATAGGAAACACAATTTTATTATCTCTACATATTAATATTTTGTGATTGATTAAATCAGGATTTACATCAAAGTAAAAAATATTTCATGTTTATGAAGACATCACCAGCTATATGTGAATTTGCAGAAATTTGTACCTTTGTAGTGTGCTAAGGGTATTGTGCAGGGAGAGTCCTTTATTGTGTCATCCTACTGTTACACAGGACATCAGGTTTTAAGGTCTCTTCGGAAGGCCCCTGTGGCTTTCATTTCTACATGCCAAGGTTTTTGAAAAAAAGAAAAAAAATCCAGTCACTACCTATATTCCAAGTGATGGTAAAAAATCCTAAACTTCCACACTCTGTAACTGAGCTACCATAACTATAGAGAGTGTACTATCACCATATCCCTTTACAGTACCAAAATTGACTGAACAATGGTGGCAATAAATCCAGGTTTTACTGTACTATTAACAAACCCCTTTGTAATGCCAAGATTTGACTGAACAAATGGTGGCAATGGGTCAAGGTTTACTTTACTATTACCAAACCACTTTATAATGCCAAAATATTACTGAAAAATTATGGCAATGGATTGAGGTTAACTTTACTATCACCACATCCCTTTAAAATGCAAAAATTTTACTGAAAAATGGTGGCAATGGATCAAGGTTTACTTTATTATCACCAAATCCCTTTATAATGCCAAAATTTTACTGAAAAATGGTGGCAATGAATCATGGTTTACTTTATTATCACCAAATCCCTTTATAATGTCAAAGTTTTACTGAAAAATGGTGGCAATGAATCATGGTTTACTTTATTATCACCAAACCAAAAAGCTGTCTGAACAAATAGTAAAAGTGAATTGAGGTTTTACTGTATATATTTGATTGGATAATCAATTCTGATCAGTAACTATGTAGATGACATAAATTACGTGTCTGTATGACAGTAAACAAATTACGACTGAGGGAGAAGGCGTTTAATGATCTGAACTATATCAGGATTTAATATATATCTGACACATCAACAAAACAACTTTAATGTAAAAAAAGAATTGTTTAATCGTGTTGATGCTCTAGATGTCATTGACCAGGGATTTATCAAGGGCTTATTTAGGGCCAAATTTGGCCCCATTCCCAATAGAAAAAAGGTTTATTTTTTCCCAAAATCGGCTGAGAAAATTCTCAATTAGAAAATTGTGTTGTTTTTAAACGAAAATGAAAGTAAATTTTGTGAAAGCCCCAATCAGCTATATATATTTATTCATAAATGGGTTCCTCGCTACAATATTCAGGGTCATTAAGTTAATGTAAGAGCGATTTATAAACTGGTTCCAGTTTTTCAGTTAAACATTGGCATCAGCTTTGTGTTTGTATCAAATGTATGACTATATGCATTATCTGAAGCGTAGCAACAAACACTTAAGAGATTATGATTCAATATTCCATAATGTCACATAATAGCAAGTATTACAAAAAGCGCCTCAAGACGGAGGATGCAAAATCAAGTAAAAAGATTCTAGATTATTTTAAAACAACATCTGCAAAGCAAGATAAAAATACTGCGTCTACATCAAAGGCTTCCGAGACTACCGGTATGAGTAAACCAACTTCTGACATTGATATTGAAAGTAAACCGGCAAAATGCGATGATGATAAATGGCATCAAAAATGATGTCAAAGTTTTCCCAAAATGAGCAAAAAGTTGATATTTTTTCCCAATTTTAAGTTTAGGGCCTTTTCCCAAAAGACCCTGATAAACCCCTGTTGGCAATCGGAGATATGTATACTCATACTGAATTATCTTTATTATACCTCTTTTAAAAGCAACAAAAAACTTTGGTTGGTCATGTACAGCCCTTGACCCATGATGTCACTTGTTGGTTTCCTTTTATGTTGACAAGTGGTTTGTGCTTACTCTGAGATTTCTTTTCTAGATGGTAACAAAAGAGTCATAACCTATTTTCAAGCCTTGGGTTAGGCCCAGTCAGGATTTAAACCCAAATCTCCCACCTAAGGAGATGATAAGAGAATAATTATTTATACAGAAATGTGGGATGATGACCACAAGTATTAAAACTGTTAAATGATATAATCAGTAAAAACATGATGTCATCAATATAAATAAACATTATATCACTCCAAGCTGCCTCTCCATCAGACAAACTTCCAATGTTGATTTTAAATGCTCGCTCAACGGTTCAAACTTATGTTTTGTAATGGGGACTTTTTGCCTTCATTTTTGCCAGGTCTTGCATAAAGTTTTAAAAGTCAAATATCAACAATGAGAAACCTATGTGTAATAATGTTGGATTATCTTGTAAAAACAGCAAGTCCTTTGGATTTTTACAGGTTTAAAAATTAAAGTTCCGAATGTATAATCAGTAGGTCCAGGACCTTGGACCCTGGGAAGTTTTAACCCCTGTCACTTAATTTAGGTTTGCAATATTATTTGGTATAAAAAATTTTCAGCTCCTGTTGTGAAATTGATATACATGTATTAATACATTCAGTAAAATATTGTATACTTCTGTACATCAAACTTACAAGTAAAAGATACATTTATGTATATAGGACAATACAAATAACAGAAGGCGGCACATATAACGTCACATTAAAAACATAATGTTATGTGTACTTTTAGCCTTTAGTGTATTTTAATGAAAAAAGTAATAATAAAAGCCTTTAGTATCAGCATTATTAAAGCATCAATGCAACTGGATGAGAAAAAGCAAACTGATCTTAAAACTTTTATACAAAAATTCACTCAATGTTTATCTACAGCTCCATATCAGGACTTTAAACCCAAACCTCACACCTTCAGACACCAAACCTTGCACCTTCAGACACCAAACCTTGCACCTTCAGACACCAAACCTCACACCTTCAGACATCAAACCTCACACCTTCAGACACCAAACCTCACACCTTCAGACACCAAACCTCACATCTTCAGACACCAAACCTCACATCTTCAGACACCAAACATCACATCTTCAGACACCAAACATCACACCTTCAGACACCAAACCTTGCACCTTCAGACACCAAACCTCACACCTTCAGACATCAAACCTCACACCTTCAGACACCAAACCTCACACCTTCAGACACCAAACCTCACATCTTCAGACACCAAACCTCACATCTTCAGACACCAAACTTCACATCTTTAGACACCAAACCTCACACCTTCAGACACTAAACCTCACACCTTCAGGCACCAAACCTCACACCTTCGGACACCAAACCTCCCACCTTCAGACATCAAACCTCACACCTTCGGACACCAAACCTCACACCTTCAGACACCAAACCTCACATCTTCAGACACCAAACCTCACATCTTCAGACACCAAACATCACATCTTTAGACACCAAACATCACATCTTTAGACACCAAACCTCACATCTTCAGACACCAAACCTCACATCTTCAGACACCAAACCTCACACCTTCAGACATCAAACTTCACATCTTTAGACACCAAACCTCACACCTTCAGGCACCAAACCTCACACCTTCGGACACCAAACCTCACACCTTCAGACATCAAACCTCCCACCTTCAGGCACCAAACCTCACACCTTCAGACACCAAACCTCACACCTTTAGACACCAAACCACACCAAACCTCACACCTTTAGACACCAAACCTCACATCTTCAGACACCAAAAGTCACACCTTCAGGCACCAAACCTCACACCTTCAGACATCAAACCTCACATCTTCAAACACAAAACATCTAACCTTCAGACACCAAACCTCACACCTTTAGACACCAAACCTCACATCTTCAAACACCAAACTTCACATCTTCAGGCATCAAACCTCACATCTTCAGACACCAAACTTCACATCTTCAGGCATCAAACCTCACATCTTCAGGCACCAAACCTTACACCTTCAAACACCAAACCTCACATCTTCAGACATCAAACCTCATACCTTCAGACACAAACCTCACACCTTCAGACACCAAAAGTCACACCTTCAGACATCAAACCTCACATCTTCAGACACCAAACCTCACACTTTCAGACACCAAACCTCACATCTTCAGACACCAAACATCACACTTTCAGACACCAAATGTCACATCTTCAGACACCAAATCTCACACTTTCAGACACCAAACCTTACATCTTCAGACACCAAACTTCACACCTTCAGAACAAAACCTCACATCTTCAGACACCAAATCTCACATCTTCAGACACCAAACCTCACACCTTCAGACACCAAACCTCACACCTTCAGACACTAAATCTTATATCTTCAGACACCAAACGTCACACTTCAGACACCAAACCTCACACATTCAGACACCAAACCTCACATCTTCAGACACCAAATCTCACACCTTCAGACACCAAACTCACACCATCAGACATCAAACCTCATACCTTCGGACACAAACCTCACACCTTCAGACACAAACCTCACACCTTTAGACACCAAACCTCACACCTTCAGACACAAACCTCACACTTCAGACACCAAACCTCACACATTCAGACACCAAACCTCACATCTTCAGACACCAAATCTCACATCTTTAGGCACCAAACCTCACATCTTCAGGCACCAAACCTCATACCTTCAGACACAAACCTCACACCTTTAGACACCAAACCTTACACCTTTAGACACCAAACCTCATACCTTCAGGCACCAAACCTCACACCTTCAGGCACCAAACCTCATACCTTCAGACACAAACCTCACACCTTCAGACACTAAACCTCATACCTTCAGACACAAACCTCACACCTTTAGACACCAAACCTCACATTTTCAGGCACCAAACCTCATACCTTCAGACAAACCTCACACCTTCAGACACTAAACCTCATACCTTCAGACACAAACCTCACACCTTTAGACACCAAACCTCACACCTTCAGACACCAAACCTCACATCTTCAGGCACCAAACCTATACCTTCAGACACAAACCTCACACCTTTAGAACCAAACCTTACACCTTTAGACACCAAACCTCATACCTTCAGGCACCAAACCTCACATCTTCAGGCACCAAACCTCATACCTTCAGACACAAACCTCACACCTTCAGACACTAAACCTCATACCTTCAGACACAAAACCTCACACTTTAGACACCAAACCTTACATTTTCAGGCACCAAACCTCATACCTTCAGACACAAACCTCACACCTTCAGACACTAAACCTCATACCTTCAGACACAAACCTCACACCTTTAGACACCAAACCTCACATCTTAAGGCACTAAACCTCATACCTTCAGACACAAACCTCACACCTTTAGACACCAAACCTTACACCTTTAGACACCAAACCTCATACCTTCAGGCACCAAACCTCACATCTTCAGGCACCAAACCTCATACCTTCAGACACAAACCTCACACCTTCAGACACTAAACCTCATACCTTCAGACACAAACCTCACACCTTTAGACACCAAACCTCACATTTTCAGGCACCAAACCTCATACCTTCAGACATCAAACCTCACACCTTCAGACACCAAACTCACACCTTCAGACACCAAACCTCACATCTTCAGACACCAAATCTCACACCTTCAGACACCAAACTCACACCATCAGACATCAAACCTCACATCTTCAGACACCAAACCTCACATCTTCAGACATCAAACCTCACACCTTCAGACACAAAACCTCACATCTTCAGACACCAAACCTCACATCTTCAGACACCAAACCTCACACCTTCAGACACCAAACCTCACACCCTCAGACACCAAACCTCACATCTTCAGACACCAAATCTCACATCTTCAGACACCAAACCTCACACCTTCAGACACCAAACCTCACACCTTCAGACACTAAATCTTACATCTTCAGACACCAAACGTCACACTTCAGACACCAAACCTCACACATTCAGACACCAAACCTCACATCTTCAGACACCAAACCTCACACCTTCAGACACAAAACCTCACATCTTCAGACACCAAATCTCACATCTTCAGACACCAAACCTCACATCTTCAGACACCAAACCTCACACCTTCAGACACCAAACCTCACACCTTCAGACACTAAATCTTACATATTCAGACACCAAACGTCACACTTCAGACACCAAACCTCACACCTTCAGACACCAAACCTCACATCTTCAGACACCAAATCTCACACCATCAGACACCAAACTCACACCATCAGACATCAAACCTCATACCTTCAGACACAAACCTCACACCTTCATACACTAAACCTCATACCTTCAGACACAAACCTCACACCTTTAGACACCAAACCTCACATCTTCAGACACCAAACCTCACACCTTCAGACACAAAACCTCACATCTTCAGACACCAAATCTCACATCTTCAGACACCAAACCTCACATCTTCAGACACCAAATCTCACATCTTCAGACACCAAACCTCACACCTTCAGACACCAAACCTCACACCTTCAGACACTAAATCTTACATCTTCAGACACCAAACGTCACACTTCAGACACCAAACCTCACACATTCAGACACCAAACCTCACATCTTCAGACACCAAACCTCACACCTTCAGACACAAAACCTCACATCTTCAGACACAAACCTCACACCTTTAGACACCAAACCTTACACCTTTAGACACCAAACTCACACCATCAGACATCAAACCTCACACCTTCAGACACCAAACCTCACACATTCAGACACAAACCTCACACCTTTAGACACCAAACCTCACACCTTCAGACACTAAATCTTACATCTTCAGACACCAAACGTCACACTTCAGACACCAAACCTCACACATTCAGACACCAAACCTCACATCTTCAGACACCAAACCTCACACCTTCAGACACAAAACCTCACATCTTCAGACACAAACCTCACACCTTTAGACACCAAACCTTACACCTTTAGACACCAAACTCACACCATCAGACATCAAACCTCACACCTTCATACACTAAATCTTACATCTTCAGACACCAAACGTCACACTTCAGACACAAACCTCACACCTTTAGACACCAAACCTCACATCTTCAGACACCAAACCTCACACCTTCAGACACAAAACCTCACATCTTCAGACACCAAATCTCACATCTTCAGACACCAAACCTCACATCTTCAGACACCAAATCTCACATCTTCAGACACCAAACCTCACACCTTCAGACACCAAACCTCACACCTTCAGACACTAAATCTTACATCTTCAGACACCAAACGTCACACTTCAGACACCAAACCTCACACATTCAGACACCAAACCTCACATCTTCAGACACCAAACCTCACACCTTCAGACACAAAACCTCACATCTTCAGACACAAACCTCACACCTTTAGACACCAAACCTTACACCTTTAGACACCAAACTCACACCATCAGACATCAAACCTCACACCTTCAGACACCAAACCTCACACATTCAGACACAAACCTCACACCTTTAGACACCAAACCTCACACCTTCAGACACTAAATCTTACATCTTCAGACACCAAACGTCACACTTCAGACACCAAACCTCACACATTCAGACACCAAACCTCACATCTTCAGACACCAAACCTCACACCTTCAGACACAAAACCTCACATCTTCAGACACAAACCTCACACCTTTAGACACCAAACCTTACACCTTTAGACACCAAACTCACACCATCAGACATCAAACCTCACACCTTCATACACTAAACCTCACACCTTCATACACTAAACTCATACCTTCAGACACAAACCTCACACCTTCAGACACTAAACCTCATACCTTCAGACACAAACCTCACACCTTTAGACACCAAACCTCACACCTTCAGACACTTACTGGACACTCCACCTTTTGATCCATATTGGTCACCTATCCTACTACATACAAATGAGAAGATACTGTAGATGTATTTAATTTGGTTGATTCAAATTTTTGCGGTTTTGTTATTTCCAAACCCCTCGTTGGGTCTAATATTCACAGATTTATGAAACTGATGCAAATGCAAACCTGGGATAGAGAATCTGGACATTTTTCATCACATGACATGTTATTGAATAATGTTTAAAAGATACTCTCTTCTAGTCGAAGATGTATCAGAAATAAATACAGTCAAACAAATTTCTAGAAATTTAATAGAAAAACATGGGAAAGAGAATTGAGGAAATTATTCGTCATACAACTTTACAAGATGTTGTCGATAATGTTCAAAAGAACTCTCATCTAGTTGGAGATGTGTCAGAATCTATATAATGACACGGAGGGGTCGACTGACGAGGACGACAGATGTTCAACATAAATCTGTTCAATAAAATATTATACAAAGAAAAGTTTATGTAGTATAAATATTCTGACTCATTCCTATAGTGTTAGATCCTGCTGTAGATATCTGTAGCCCTAAATAAATAAGTGCATAATAATAAAACTACACTGTCTAAATTATAATATACAAATACATTGAACATCAATAAGAATAAGATCAAAAAATCTATTTACTGAAATAAATGACAATTTATATAAGGTTAATTATTTTAGTGTTTTCTAAATAATACTGGAAACCCAGAAATTTTTGTGACAGTTTTACTTATGCATTTTTTACAATCTGACCTTTCCGCTAAAATAATACTGTATTATAATTATTTAAAAGACAACTCTGTATGGACATAAAAAATAAATTTCAATTTTGAATAAGGTTAATATTTTTAATTGTTTTCTAAATATTATTGGTAACCCAGAAGATTTAGCGACAGTTTATTTGAACTATTCGCAATCTGACCTTTCCACTGTAATAAAACCATTTATAAAATCATTTATAAGACAACGTTATTAAAATATAAAAATAAATTTTAATCTTGAATCAGGTTAATTATTTTTATTGTTGTCTAAATGTTAACTGAGATATTTTACCGACAGTTTTATTTTAGTGTTTTTTGCAATATGACATTTCCACTATTATTTAAAAATACTTATAATATAACTCCATATGAACATAAAAAATAAAATTCAATTTTCCATTAAGTTAATAATTTTTATTGTTGTCTGAGTGTTACTGTAAACCGAGCAATTTTAGCCACAGTTTTAGCTATTTTTGCAATCTGACCTTTCAGCTACAATAAAACGATGTTAAAATTATTTATAAGGGACCCTGTATGGACATAAACAGTTGGTGCACTAAAGTAAAAGTGGGCTTATTACTTCTGTAAAATCGCTGAAGTAAGTATGATCTAATATAAAGTAGTTTACAGTAATCTCTACATATAATATATGTAGTAAACCATAATAAGTTCAATGCTCGGTCTTTTTTAATCAATATTTAGTACTAAACATCCTCCGTTACAGTGGCCACTGGTGATGTCATAGTCTTTTTTTATCCTACAGCAATAAACTTACTCAGCTTTTACTTTCATCCAAAAGACTTTATTATTATACTAAACCTATTACAACTTTATATTAACTCAGGGTTCAATTTAGACAGGTAATGAGATTACTCAGGGTTCAGTTTAGACAGGTATTTGGTTTACTCAGGGTTCAGTTTAGACAGGTATTGGGTTTACTCAGGGTTCAGTTTAGACAGGTATTTGGTTTACTCAGGGTTCAGTTTAGACAGGTATTGGGTTTACTCAGGGTTCAGTTTAGACAGGTATTGGGTTTACTCAAGGTTCAGTTTAGACAGGTATTGGGTTTACTCAGGGTTCAGTTTAGACAGGTATTTGGTTTACTCAGGGTTCAGTTTAGACAGGTATTGGGTTTACTCAGGGTTCAGTTTAGACAGGTATTTGGTTTACTCAGGGTTCAGTTTAGACAGGTATTGGGTTTACTCAGGGTTCAGTTTAGACAGGTATTGGGTTTACTCAGGGTTCAGTTTAGACAGGTATTGGGTTTACTCAGGGTTCAGTTTAGACAGGTATTGGGTTTACTCAGGGTTCAGTTTAGACAGGTAATGAGTTTACTCAGGGTTCAGTTTAGACAGGTATTTGGTTTACTCAGGGTTCAGTTTAGACAGGTATTGGGTTTACTCAGGGTTAAGTTTAGACAGGTATTGGGTTTACTCAGGGTTAAGTTTAGACAGGTATCGGGTTTATTCAGGGTTCAGTTTAGACAGGTAATGAATTTACTCAGGGTTCAGTTTAGACAGGTTTTGGGTTTACTCCAGTGGTTTACTCAGGGTTCAGTTAAGACAGGTATTGGGTTTACTCAGGGTTCAGTTAAGACAGGTATCGGGTTTATTCAGAGTTCAGTTTAGACAGGTATTGGGTTTACTCAGGGTTCAGTTTAAACAGGTTTTGGGTTTACTCAGGGTTCAGTTAAGACAGGTATTGGGTTTACTCAGGGTTCAGTTTAGACAGGTTTTGGGTTTACTCAGGGTTCAGTTAAGACAGGTATTGGGTTTACTCAGGGTTCAGTTTAGACAGGTATTGGGTTTACTCAGGGTTAAGTTTAGACAGGTATTGGGTTTATTCAGGGTTCAGTTTAGACAGGTATTGGGTTTACTCAGGGTTCAGTTTAGACAGGTATTGGGTTTACTCAGGGTTCAGTTTAGACAGGTATCGGGTTTACTCAGGGTTCAGTTTAGACAGGTATCGGGTTTACTCAGGGTTCAGTTTAGACAGGTATTGGGTTTATTCAGGGTTCAGTTTAGACAGGTATTGGGTTTACTCAGGGTTAAGTTTAGACAGGTATTGGGTTTATTCAGGGTTCAGTTTAGACAGGTATTGGGTTTATTCAGGGTTCAGTTTAGACAGGTATTGGGTTTATTCAGGGTTCAGTTTAGACAGGTATTGGGTTTACTCAGGGTTAAGTTTAGACAGGTATTGGGTTTACTCAGGGTTCAGTTTAGACAGGTATTGGGTTTACTCAGGGTTAAGTTTAGACAGGTATCGGGTTTACTCAGGGTTCAGTTTAGACAGGTATTGGGTTTACTCAGGGTTCAGTTTAGACAGGTATTGGGCTTATTCAGGGTTCAGTTTAGACAGGTATTGGGTTTACTTAGGGTTCAAGGTTCAGTTTAGACAGGTATTGGGTTTACTCAGGGTTCAGTTTAGACAGGTATTGGGTTTATTCAGGGTTCAGTTTAGACAGGTATTGGGTTTACTCAGGGTTCAGTTTAGACAGGTTTTGGGTTTACTCAGGGTTCAGTTTAGACAGGTATTGGGTTTACTCAGGGTTCAGTTTAGACAGATATCGGGTTTACTCAGGGTTCAGTTTAGACAGGTATTGGGTTTACTCAGGGTTAAGTTTAGACAGGTATCGGGTTTACTCAGGGTTCAGTTTAGACAGGTATTGGGTTTACTCAGGGTTCAGTTTAGACAGGTATTGGGCTTATTCAGGGTTCAGTTTAGACAGGTATTGGGTTTACTTAGGGTTCAAGGTTCAGTTTAGACAGGTATTGGGTTTACTCAGGGTTCAGTTTAGACAGGTATTGGGTTTACTCAGGGTTAAGTTTAGACAGGTATTGGGTTTATTCAGGGTTCAGTTTAGACAGGTATTGGGTTTACTCAGGGTTCAGTTTAGACAGGTTTTGGGTTTACTCAGGGTTCAGTTTAGACAGGTATTGGGTTTACTCAGGGTTCAGTTTAGACAGGTATCGGGTTTACTCAGGGTTCAGTTTAGACAGGTATTGGGTTTATTCAGGGTTCAGTTTAGACAGGTATTGGGTTTATTCAGGGTTCAGTTTAGACAGGTATTGGGTTTACTCAGGGTTCAAGGTTCAGTTTAGACAGGTATTGGGTTTACTCAGGGTTCAGTTTAGACAGGATTTAGGTTTACCAAATGTTGTTTTGAGTGTGGGTTTATTTCAGCTTCAGTTTAGACAGGTTTTGAGTATATTCATGATTCATTCTAGATATGTTTTGAGTTCTTTCAGTGTTCAGTTTAGAAGGTTTCGAGTTTATTCAGGGTTCAAGTGATGCATTGTATTCTGTGGACCAGCCCTTTTTATAAAACTAAGGTACTTTGATCTACATACAAGTGCTTAACTAACTGATCCATAAACTAGTTCTTCAGACAATTGTGGCACAGCAATCTGTAAGCTAGTGCTTCAGACAATTGTGGCACAGCAATCTGTAAGCTAGTGTTCCAGACAATTGTGCACAGCAATCTGTAAGCTAGTTCTTCAGACAATTGTGGCACAGCAATCTGTAAGCTAGTGCTCCAGACAATTGTGGCACAGCAATCTGTAAGCTAGTGCTCCAGACAATTGTGGCACAGCAATCTGTAAGCTAGTTCTTCAGACAATTGTGGCACAGCAATCTGTAAGCTAGTGCTCCAGACAATTGTGGCACAGCAATCTGTAAGCTAGTGCTCCAGACAATTGTGGCACAGCAATCTGTAAGCTAGTTCTTCAGACAATTGTGGCACAGCAATCTGTAAGCTAGTGCTCCAGACAATTGTGGCACAGCAATCTGTAAGCTAGTGCTCCAGACAATTGTGGCACAGCAATCTGTAAGCTAGTTCTTCAGACAATTGTGGCACAGCAATCTGTAAGCTAGTGCTCCAGACAATTGTGGCACAGCAATCTGTAAGCTAGTGCTCCAGACAATTGTGGCACAGCAATCTGTAAGCTAGTTCTTCAGACAATTCTGGCACAGCAATCTGTAAGCTAGTGCTCCAGACAATTGTGGCACAGCAATCTGTAAGCTAGTTCTTCAGACAATTGTGGCACAGCAATCTGTAAGCTAGTGCTCCAGACAATTGTGGCACAGCAATCTGTAAGCTAGTTCTTCAGACAATTGTGGCACAGCAATATGTAAGCTAGTGCTCCAGACAATTGTGGCACAGCAATCTGTAAGCTAGTGCTCCAGACAATTGTGGCACAGCAATCTGTAAGCTAGTGCTCCAGACAATTGTGGCACAGCAATCTGTAAGCTAGTTCTTCAGACAATTGTGGCACAGCAATCTGTAAGCTAGTTCTTCAGACAATTGTGGCACAGCAATCTGTAAGCTAGTGCTCCAGACAATTGTGGCACAGCAATCTGTAAGCTAGTGCTCCAGACAATTGTGGCACAGCAATCTGTAAGCTAGTTCTTCAGACAATTGTGGCACAGCAATCTGTAAGCTAGTGCTCCAGACAATTGTGGCACAGCAATCTGTAAGCTAGTGCTCCAGACAATTGTGGCACAGCAATCTGTAAGCTAGTGCTCCAGACAATTGTGGCACAGCAATCTGTAAGCTAGTGCTCCAGACAATTGTGGCACAGCAATCTGTAAGCTAGTTCTTCAGACAATTGTGGCACAGCAATCTGTAAGCTAGTGCTCCAGACAATTGTGGCACAGTAATCTGTAAGCTAGTGCTCCAGACAATTGTGGCACAGTAATCTGTAAGCTAGTGCTCCAGACAATTGTGGCACAGCAATCTGTAAGCCAATGCTTTCAGACAATTGTGGCACAGCAATCTGTAAGCCAATGCTTTCAGACAATTGTGGCACGGCAATCTGTAAGCCAATGCATTTAGACAATTGAAGCACTGGTTCATAAGCCTTTGTTGTAGAATCTTCTGTCACACTGTAATCTGTAACCAGAGCTTTTAAACAACTAGGCCAATGTGCTCTGTAAGACAACTGAGAAACTGTGATCCATTACCCAATGCTTTTACATAACAAATAAGTCACTGTGATTCATAAGACAGGCTTTTTTAAACAACAGGGATACACCATCTGTAAGCCCATGTTTTTGACAACTGAGACACTGTAAGCCAATGCTCTTAAGCAACTGAATCTCTGTGAATTAAAGCCAGCACTTTAAGACAACTGAGGCACAACAATCTACATACTTGCTGGTCCAAGAGGCCTGAATGGTCACCTTAGGACACGAAAGAGTATTATGAATGTTGTTTAAGTATCAACATGTTGTAAACCAACTTTTTTTCCCCAGATATTATTTTTCACGATTCTTTAACTAAAATCATTCTGTGAATATTTACTTTTGCAATCTCGACTTTAGCTGAATATTTGGTATAAATAAATCATTTTCGGAAACCAGTTCACGACGATTATCTTTCCCAATTATGTTGTGCTGGCGAAACATGCGAAAGTTAATTGTACACAAATAAAAGTTGGTTTACAGTATGTGATAAGGTTCTATGTACTGATGTTGGTTTACAGTATGTGATAAGGTTCTATGTATTGATGTTGGTTTACAGTATGTGATAAGGTTCTATGTACTGATGTTGGTTTACAGTATGTGATAAGGTTCTATGTACTGATGTTGGTTTACAGTATGTGATAAGGTTCTATGTATTGATGTTGGTTTACAGTATGTGATAAGGTTCTATGTACTGATGTTGGTTTACAGTATGTGATAAGGTTCTATGTACTGATATTGGTTTACAGTATGTGATAAGGTTCTATGTACTGATGTTGGTTTACAGTATGTGATAAGGTTCTATGTACTGATGTTGGTTTACAGTATGTGATAAGGTTCTATGTACTGATGTTGGTTTACAGTATGTGATAAGGTTCTATGTACTGATGTTGGTTTACAGTATGTGATAAGGTTCTATGTACTGATGTTACATCTCAACTGATTTTAACTTACGAACCACAGTGGTAGCTCAGTTGGTAGAGTGCTCCCTCCGTAAAATGGAGTTGTGGACTCGAACCTTAATCGGGTCTGACCCAAGACTTGAAAGTGGGTAATGACTGTTCTTTTGCAAAGCACTCGGCATTTAGTAATGAAAGTCACGGTTCTTTCAGATGGGAACTTAAAATAACCATGGTCCAGTGTCACAATAGGCTTGGCACACTAAAGAACCCTGCTATATAATGCCATCAGCGCAACACACAGACAAAATTTCTGCACCTTTGCCTATAGCTGGCAACATCTTGATATAAGTGAAATATTCTTGACTGGGACGATAAACACCATTACACAACTCAACTTACAAAATAATAAGTGTTATCATTCTGGGGTTTTAGATTCATGAGAAGAAGCTACTATTTAAAACTTGGTATTTGATGCTGCACATAACATTTCAAGCTTCTGGGGTTTTTGAACATTATAAGAAGGCTATTAAACATTTTACTATTGCAAGTTGCTGTGATCTGGAATGAACACCAAACTCAAACAACTTCCCAGACTTGGTAGCCCTTCATGCACTGATGCTGCAAATAAAGATTTGGCAGACCCTTCACTTCATAACAAGATGATTTTGTCTGTGTTTTTGTGTAAACTTTACACTTTCCACTTTTTCTCCTGTAACCAATGAACCAATGATAGAGAAACTTACTCTTATGGTGTTCCTTTAGGAAAAAACCCTCTCAAGTTGTAAAATTGTTGACCTTGACCTTCATTAAAGGTCATAATGACCTTTAATAATTAAACCTTTTCATGAATTGAAAGGTCTGCCAGAGGCTGATCATGCGCCCTAATATGCTATTTGATATTAGGGCACATGATCAGCCTCTGGCTTTTTATAAGTCAGATATCTTAACTGGATCTGGATTTTGTATGTATTATTCAAATTTGACTGTTTTTTTTTTTTTTTTTTAAATTAAAAAAGGTTCTTCAGGAATAAATAAACAATAAAAAAAAGCCATTAAATTAAACTATTTTTTTGTTTTTGAATGTGTCCTTGTACTAACAAGTTTTTTTTGTTAAATTTTAAGAAATTATTTTCATACGAAACTCTAAACAATCTTGACATTATATTAAGTTACTATTGCATCATTTACACCATTTAGAGATTTTTAGAATAGTTAAGAATGAACACTTCATGTTAGATTTGTGAAATCACAGATTGGGTTCATCACTTCATATACCAGAAAAAAAAATTGAATGTCAATTCTTAAATTTATAATACAAATAATTCAAAAAAATACTTTGAAATAAAATTCAAGATTTTGGTGAAAAACACTTTTCATGCTCTGAAATTATGTTTGTTGTCCTGTAAATTAAACACTGGGAACAGGTGGTTCACTGAAAATACAGAGTTCCAAAATATATACATCCAAGAAACAAGGTATGTAGGTATTGAATGTTAACCACACTTTTTAAACGTTACTTAAAGCATTTTTTACATAATGCAATAACACTGATACTGAATAGAAATCATTTTACATTTTGATGTCATAGAAAACATTTTCATGCAACGTTTTGTACTACGACTCAAAAAAAGCACAGGATTTCCTAGCTTGGCAAAAGAACAGTCACTACCCACTTTCAAGTGTTGGGTCAGTCCCGGTAAGGGTTGAAACCCACGACCTCCCACTTACGAAACGAACACTCTAATAGCTGAGGTACCCTCAAAATAAACATTATTTCATGTCAGTAACCTAGGTGGTCAGACCAGGGTATTATAATTTTTATCCCTCTACTTAATGACATGTATTTTGGGATAAACAAGAAATCTGTGAGCCACTTAGTAGGGGTGACACGGTATACCGATATACTAGTATATTGTGATTTTAATAAAAATTAATTGTATTCTATTGCAATAAGTTTGTTGCGTACCAGTATTTAACGATATATTCACAGCTTTTGAAACCACTGTGGTAACAAGTGCTCACTCCGTAATTGGGAGGTCGTGTGTTCGAGCCCCGACAAGGTCTGACCCAAGACTTAAAAGTGGGTAGTGACTATTCTTTTGCCCTCGGTGTTATGAAATAAAAGTTACGGCTCTTTCAGGTGGGAACTTAAATTAAACGAGGTCCCATGTCACGGTAGGCTTGGCACGATAAAGAACCTTGCTGTATAATGCCATCAGTGCAACGAACAGGCAAAATTTCTACATCTTTGCTTATAGCTGGCAACTTCTTGATATAAGTGAACTATTCTTGACTAGGATGTTAAACACCATTACTCACTCACAGCTTTTGAAATTAGTTGTTTTATCCATGTGTTCCCCTCTTTTTTATATATAAAAGTACAAAAACGAATTGATTCATGTTTACCTGTTTTACGCAAAAAAAATATCTGTCACACGGGCGTTTGTAAGACATAGTAAATCACATACATAAACATCAATCTGATGTCATCAAGTAAACACATGGTGAAGAACAGTGCAAATTAGTCACCAATAAAAAAAAAAGTTTATTCATAACAAAATAAAGAAACAGACAAAAACATTTTTTAAGGCAATATATTGTGGTATGTATTGCAATACACTCTTCTTATTTTGCAATATAATGCAGTATGCTATAATGAGTGTATCATGACACCCCTATCACTCCTGCTTTTATCATGTTAGAATACAAATAAAATGTGAAGTAGATGCTTGGCAGACTTGAAATCAGTACTTGCAGCATGGGACCTCATACTGAACTAGCATACAAAATTTCAAATGGCTGTGTTTAGTAGTTGCTGAGAAAACTTATGAAAATCTTTGTTTCAGATGGATGAATGAATTGATGGATGTTTGGACCGAAGGGCAGAGGTAATCAGTATACACCCCTCATCTTTGAAGCAGGGGTGAAGGGGGGTGAGTAAAATTATGCTACAGTACAGACCTGTCAAAAGTTTAACACTAAGATAACAAATTAATACCAAGCTCATCTATAATTTTTTGGTAGTTGATAGCTTTCTCCTGGAAGTTTTTTGGCTACTTGGTATCCATTATATCTTGACCACTAAGCAGCTGTGTTCAGCTCTGTTAGCCCAGTGTTAAACTTTTGACAGGTCTGTACTGTGTATATACAGTAATTACTTACCGGTAAGTACTCTGTTACAGGAGAATTATAATTCCATGTCTCTATATGTATATATATCAAACACATATGGCTGTTATATGTGAGTCATATACTAATATTTCTATATAATGATTTTAACAAATCATGAATGCTATCATTTCTATTACCTTGAAGGCATGTCAGCTGCATGTAGATTTGACATTTTTTGACCTTCATATTGATAATTTTACTGATAAAACCGGCTACCAGTATTGTGACAATAATGATGACTGTAGTGATGATGATGATGATGATGATGGTGATGGTGGTGATGATGATGATTATGGTGATGGTGGTGGTGAAGGTGATGATGATGATGATGATGATGATGATGATGATGATGATGATGGTGATGGTGGTAGTAAAGGTGATGATGATGATGATGATAATGATTATGATGATGATGATGATGATGATGATGATGATGATGATGATAATGGTGGTGATGGTGTTGGTAGTGATGATGATGATGATGATGATGGTGGTGTTGGAAGTGGTGGTGATGGTGATAATGGTTGTGGTGGTGGTAGCGATGATGATGATGATGATGATGATGATGATGATGATGATGATGATGATGATGATGATGATGATGATGATGATGATGATGGTGGTGGTGGTGGTGGTGATTATGGTGGTGATCGTGGTGGTGGCAGTTATTGTGGTGATGATTATAAAAAAAGATGATTTTTTTATGTTCTACAGTGTTCATTCTAGGTTTTTTTCAGATGGGGCCATTTTAAATGGACCTGTAATGGTCAATTGGCAAAAGTTAATCTTCAAAAATAAATTTATACAACCTCATAGTACAGCTAAAAATTTCAAAGGGGAATAACTGAGAGAATGCAAATTTCAGAATAAACAAAGAGTGAAAACTGTACTGTTAACAAAGTTTTTCTACGGTTTGTCCTGGTGACTTACATGTTGACCTAACATAACCCATACACAATTATGTCCCAGCTTTTGTCAAGAGGATCATTCTGGGCAAGTTTGGGGAATTTTGGACTTAAAATTTGGCCTCAAGACTGTTGACAAGGTGTTTCTAGGATTTTACTCAATGACTTACTTATGGACCCATCATGAACCATATATATAAACTTACCTAGCTTTTGTCACAAGGATTATTTGAGACAAGTACGGAATATAAATTGGATAAACATTTTGTTCCCTACAGTATTAGCAATCAAATGTTGATGAACTATGCTTGGCAGACAACACATGACAACCAAAGACTCAAGACTGACTTGAGCACTTTCTGCTCAGGTGGCTAAAAATCTGTCAAATCTAAAATTAACAGTTGTTTACCTTCAAGTTTCCCACCTTTGACTTCATTCAAAATTCTGATATTTCCCCAACAGAACTTCAAAAGAAGAAGCAAGATAATCCTGTTTACATTTCTGCCATTAGTCAAGATTACAATGATGGCAAAGTATAGAAGTATACAAGGTATATATAAAATATTAAGAAATATCATGTAAAAAGGAAACAGGAAACAAACCCTAAGGCTCTAGTCCATATAATGCCCTGTTCTGTTCTGTCTGGGAAAAGTAGTCTGGATAAGAAAAATTGTGATTAAAATTTCAAAGGGACACAACTCTTGAAAAAGAAATATGAAACTAGATGACAATTCTCTGACATTTCCTAAATTTTTCAAATTCCCTGACATTTATTAAAATTCCCCAACAATTCCCATGAGCTTGAAATGAAAATTCCTAAACTTTTCCTGATGCATTGGGACCATATCTTTATAAAGGATCTGCGGTACTTAAGTAAACTGATAAATTTATAACAAATAACTATATAGTCTCATTATAAATAATTACAATGAAATCTACATCATCATTATTATCACAGTATACATGTAATATCAACAAAACACTTGAAGTACCAATAACTATATAAATACATTGTCATTTCCTAGCAATAACAATAACTAGAAATACATAATGTTATTTCTTCCTGTTTCCAAGTATAACTTTAATTGTACAAGTTATAATGTACCAGTAAATATCAGGAAATTAAATCTGTCAAAATCATTGTTAATGTTAGCAGTTACACCAGTACATCAGTATATCCTCCAACACACTGCAAGTGGAGGTTTTGTTTGGATTGACTAGTTTGGCCAGATAAGTCCCGGCATCATCAGGAAATTATTCTGTAATAATCATTGTTAATGTTAGTAGTAATTCCAGTACATGACATATCCTCCAAAGATTTAAGTCACTTGTTAACTTTTGTGAACAATATACATCCTACAATCAGTGCAAGGACTATGGATGATTTGTGTCTGTCACGGCGGTGGATAAACAAGAAATGGACAATATATGAAAGTAAATGAAGTCTGTTAGTGACCATAATGACCACTGATTGGACAGTACTGACCACAGACTCCCAATTTGACTGGTAAGTTTGGTTTTGATAACCACCCTTCTTATTCATGAGAAAAAGCTAGGAAAATTAGAACAGGACTTTTAAAACTATCATTTAAGACACGTTAAAGAAACTTATAAAATAACAGTTAAGACTTTTAAATAGAAGTCAAAATGGCTGATAGCCGGTTATATGAGGAAGGTAATATTCTCTGTCATCTGTGTGACAAAAGGGTAGATCCACCTTTATCTAAATGCATAGACTGTGATTTTCTCATGTGTGAAGTTTGTACTAAGTCTCATTCCAGAGTTAAGCTGACCAGTGATCATAAAATTGTCGTAGCTGGCCAACAAATAACACTTCAACAGTCACTATCCAAAAGTCCAAACATCTACTGTAAAGTTCATTCCAAAGAGGAAGTAATGTTTTTCTGTTACACATGCAAGAAGTGTATCTGTTCAGAATGTATAACAGGTAACCATAGCAACCACAAATGTGCAGTAATTAAGCATGCAGCTAAAGAACTCTCTGATATAATGAAAGGGAAATTAGATATATTCAAGGAAAACAAAATGGATGTTCTCAAATTACAGATCAAGAAAATCAATGAATGTCTGGAAAACAATAATTTGAACTCAACAACCAACCAACAGAATATCAGATCCAGGATGGCGAGCTTCATGAGAGAGATTGGTGATACTAGAGATACCCTGGTACAAAAAAGTGACACAACTACAAAACAGAATGAACAATATCTGTCAAACATTCACAAGAACCTGTCCAAAGAATTTACAGATATGAAAGTCCTTTATGAGAAATACAGTCAAGTGTTAAGCTCAGAATCCAATATAGAAAATGTGGACGCCTGGATTCATGCAGTTTCAGCCATCAGTCAATTCAAATCACATGATGAGGAACCGGAAATCAAGATAGACTTACCTAAATTTATTTGTCATGAAACTGAAATCTCGGAGATAAAACTGGTTTTTGGATCTCTGGAAACGGATGAGGAGAGAGGGTCAGATTTTGACATGGAAACAAGAAACGTGCCAACTCAAGCAGAGACTGTGAAACCAAAATCCACCAAATATGACGCAGAAGGGAATGAGAAAACATCAATGTCAGGATCTAAAGATTTGGATCAATCACCAAAAACTGAAAACAAAAACAAAATTGTCATGCCAATTAAAACCAAAGACATGCCAAAGTCATCTATTAGAGTTAGAGTTTTGTCTTCATTCACTGTAGGAGTAAATATTGTTACAGCTATGTGCCCCTTTACAGACAGTACCGTTCTGACACATTGTTTTGGACACAGGAAAAATCTCATTATGGACTACAACGGGAAAGTTCATGGATCACTTGTGTTTGATCACAGTGTAAACGAAATCATTAGGATTCCAAATGGACTGATGGCTATTGATACTGATAATAATAACATTATCAAATATGACATGGAGGGAAAGCCCGCACAGAAATCGACATCACACTTGTGCGCCCAAGACGATTATGCCTGTCCAGAGATGGTAGCATCCTTGTCACCATGTGTGATATATGGTCCTACAGTGTTACGTCTGGAAGTAGAAGATACGTTGCCAAAATGACAACAAAAGGTCGTGAACTCAAAATTTATGAATACAATAACGGGAAAAGGTTATTTACTCTTCCATTTGCTATCAACGAAAACATTAACAAGGATATATGTATTGTAAATGGAACAACAGACCAAAGTGGCAATCTTGTTGTCATTGACAACGATGGAAGATTGAAATTTGTTTACAAAGGGGTACCAGGCACAAACCATTTTGATCCATTACGAGTGAAATGCGACAGAATGGGACATATCATTGTTACAGATAACATCAGTAGCAGAATTCATCTGTTAGATATTGGTGGAAGATTTATTCAGTACCTATCTACTGAAGACGGTCCAATAAGCAGGGGACTTTGTTGTCTGTCTATAGATACATCTGGGTATCTATGGGTAGGCTGCACTGAAGGTCAAGTTTATGTAATGAAGTACTTAAACTAATTAATATTTACATTTACTGATTTTTTCATACATAAACTTATTGACAAGTATAACGATTACATTTCAGTAAACTAGCGTGATCTGTCAGCCTCTCATCTAGTCCGATGTTTGGAAATGTGCTGAAGAGATGAAATGATGCCAAACGGCAGTGCTAAAAACTCTGAAAAGATGAATGGCCCTGTTCCATTCACTGACAAAACCAGCAGTTGAGAAATGAAAAAAAAACCAGTTTTTTATATTAATTTAGTATTTTGCAAATTCTAAGCAGAAATCTCAAGGATTCATATTGTAAATATTACATATCAAGTGTCAATTCTCGTAAAATTGTGATATGGCAACCACATTGCCAGTCCATCACTTCTGAGGGCCACACTGGCCACCAAACTGTAACAGGAAGGAGAGAAAATGCAGGGTCAGACAGGGGATTGAACGCTGGACCTCCCGCACTATAGGCTAGTGCTCTACCACTGAGCTACGCAGATGACTACAATGATACAACATTACAGTGTACTATAAACCAATTACAATTTTCAATAGTATATATGTAACAGCTTTATATTTCATTTTAAACATCTTTTGAGTTTTGAGTCTCTTCTGAAAGACTACTCTAGTATTGACAGGAAATGGAAATTATCTCAGTAACTCACAATCTTTGACTTTGAAAGCCAGTGACAGTACCACTTGGCCACAGAATATGTGATACAGAATAAGTGATACATATTGATAAAACAGTACAGCAGTGCATGTTTTGTTATCATTATGTATTACCTGGTTAACTTGTTAAAATTAATTGTTTTTATTTTTCTTAGTTTTAGTTAACATTATTATCTGCTGCTGCTGTAAAATTGCAATAAAATAAACTTAAACGTTTTGTTTTCCATGGTATAATTATGATAAATTTGTCTTTTGCACAAATAATAATTGATTGATTGATAAAACACCTGGTTTTTATGTCTCAGTCAAGAATATTTCACTTATATAGAGACATCACAAGCTATAGGTCAAGTGGCAGAAATGTTTACCTTTGCAGTGTGCTCGAGGCAATGTGCAAGGAGGGTTCTTTATTATGCCAGAGTGCTGTGACATGGGGCATTGGTTTCTAAGGTCTTTTCTAGAGGCCATTTACTCTCTTTTCTAAATCCCATGTGCTTAGAAAAAGGACAGTCACTAGCTATTTTCAAGTCTTGGTCAGACCCTTACCATGGTTTGAACCCATGACCTTCTACATACAAAATGAACATTCTACCATCTTAGCTATTATAGTGGTATTTATACAAATGTACCGAATAACAATTGAAAAACATCTCAAGTATAATTCACTTATATCAAGACATCACCAGCTATAGGCGAAGGTGCAGAAATCATGCCTGTGCATTGCGCTGATGACATTATACAGCAGGTTTCTTTATCCTGCCAAGTGCACTGTGACACGGGACCTCGTTTATTTTAGGTTTTCATCCAAAAGAATTGTAACTTCAGTGCTCCAAGCAGGTTTTGAAACTGGTAGCCACATGGCTAATAATTCAAAAATTTCAGTAGCCATTTTAAGATTTTTGTCGCCAGGTAAAATTCTTGGTGGCCAAACCTTATAAATATTCTTTCTAATCACACCGCCCATCGCTACTACCGATTGAATGGTTTAGTGAGATCCTCGGATTGGTCCCACCACAGGAGGCAACTTTTAAGGTGGAGCGATAAGAAGACAATCAAACTTGATCATTTAGAGGAAGTAAAAGTCGTAACAAAACCCAAATCAAAAAGTGATTTTTGCCGTTTGGCTGCCATTATGCAAACTTAGATCACATTCAGTTATGCGCTTTAAACTAGAAAGTCAATTGCTTTGATTCAAGCGCTTTTAAGGTATTATTGATGGCGAGACTATTTGTCAAGTTGGGTGACGGGTCATGAACAAAATTTCCGGATTTCCCGATTGTTAGTGGTCAAACTCAAAAAAATTATTTGACATAATGGCGATCGTCTGACAATTTGTAGTCGCAATATCCGATTTTTGGTCGCAAATTTCGAGTATTTACTAGGCTACTTGGAGCACTGAACTTTCAATGCAGAGTGCTTGGCGAAAGAATAGTGACTACCAACTTTCAAGTCTTGGGTCAGACTTGGTCGGGACTCGAACACACAACATCCCACTTATGGAGCGAACACTCTAACAACTGAGCTACTGCAGTGGTTATGAATGCATAAATGAATGTAAAGAACAATAACTACAATTTTTTTTGGAAAGTTAAAATGCGGCACAAAAACCTGTTTTATATGTTAAATATTAATGCTTCTTGTAAAACCATACTAAATTTGAAACGAATTAAATGAAAAATATGAAAGTTATTTAGGGGATAACTGTCTTGTAATATGACCCGTCGCCAATATAAGTAATTTGCGACAGTATAACCACTGATATCAGTCTGTAAATCGAAAATTACAAGATGGTTATCCCTATTCTAATTCAAAATGACTTTAAAAGACAAGGCAACCTTTTTCTGAAAATGATACTAAAATAACTCGGGGGTTTTTCCAAATCCATTTGAACAGGTTGAGACAGATCACACAAACCATTTCCCGTATTAATTGGATCTCTCTGCAGGCTGACAATCAAATTTATTTAAATTTATTTACCCGTATTTGTTCAGATCGGTACATTTTTAGTGTGCAAGGTTGCATTTAAGTACTTTTTATCGTTAAGTGTTTTATTTTGGTACAATTTCCATGTAAAAAGTCCACATTTTTACACCTTAGTAATCAAAATAACCATCAAAATGGAAAAAAATCTGTCTAATTTGACCCT
Source organism: Anadara kagoshimensis (assembly GCA_021292105.1). Classification (NCBI taxonomy): domain Eukaryota; kingdom Metazoa; phylum Mollusca; class Bivalvia; order Arcoida; family Arcidae; genus Anadara; species Anadara kagoshimensis. Next base: position 64,464,994 of record CM037859.1, read on the forward strand.
TTCATTTTATCTGTCCGTTTATCTGTTTTTATGGTACATATCCATCAAAAACTGATAATTCCCTTGAATTGGTCAGCCTGTCTCTGATTTTAAATCTGATTCTATGAAAAATAAAGTGCATTCTGGATGAGACATGATTACTCACAGACACTAAATTGTTGACATCATAATCATTTTACGCAAGAACATCAACAAAATTTGATCATGTCATTTACAAAGACATGGATGGTGGCATGAAAACTGAACACTTTATGCAAATATTTGTCTACAAATCACGTTTTCACATGTTAGTAAAAGAATCCTACACCACTAACAGTGTAATATTTACAACGAAAGAAAAATATTCATTCTCTGTCTTACCCTGTGTAAGATATCATTAATCCATCAAGATGGTTCAGTGCCAAATGTGCCTGTGCAAGTATCTGGAAAATTTGAAGCAGTATATTGTGCTTATACTGTCGGAAATTTCCGACAGTATATCAACAATTATACTGTCGTGAAAATGAGCGTTACATACAGAATGAGTTAGAATGTATTTTTTACATAACGTCTTTATTTGGCACACAAAGGACCATATCTCCTGAAAAATTTCATTTTACAAATGGGCATCTTCATATGACCCAAATGACACAGTCATGCCAAATATCAAAACAATCAGTCAAAAACTGTGGGACAAGTTGCATCCACAAGAAAACTAAACACAAGACTAGATACAAAGAACCATAACTCAAATTCTGCAAAAAATTGAAATGCAACACAAAAACCCATTCTATATCTTATACATTATTACTTGTTGAAAATCCATACCAAATATGAAAGGAATTAAATGAAAAATTAAAAAATGTTTTTGCTTTTTTTTTTGTTTTACATTATGTCCATATTTGAACTTTGAACTCAACCTGTGACCTTGACCTTCAATACTCGAACCTAAATTTTAAGCACGGCACACTGCCTTCCTATAATACATGTTTGGTACAAGTTTCATCTTGATATCCTCATAGAGTCAAAAGATATGGCCCCAGACAAAAACAATTTAAGGTATGGACAGACAGATAGATGGACAACGCCATACCATAATATGTCCTGTAACAAGGGTGTTTAAAAATCTGTCAAGTGATTTCAGAGGTGCTGCATACACAAGATCTGCCACAAATATGATCAAAGTCCAATAACTCTGACAGCAATTGTGGTAAAGTATATCCATTAACTCTCCCAAATTTGACAGCAATCAAATGAAAACCCTGTCGCAAGTCAATGGATTGATGTTTCAGCTACCACATGCTAAAAAGTGTACAATTAAGACTGAAAGAATTCACTCAAAATTTACCCGACCTTGCAAAAAGTTTAAAATTACCAGACTTTTCCCTGTCGCGTGGGAACCATGTATTTGTTGAAGAGATTTTATAAAACCTACCGGCAACTTTCCCCAGGACATCTCGTGTACAGCCTTCACCGCAGTGATTTGTAACATACTGATATCGTGTGCCAACAGAGATTCTTGGAGGAGAAAGATATCTGGCCCAATTCTTCACAAGGAGAGATGGACATAAGTCAAGTAAGTCAAGATATCATGTGACTTTTATGAAACGTTTATCATCCACGTGGCAGTGGTACGGCAATCACGGTAAAAAACGCGTATCAATTATCTCTCACGCTATAACTGTTTATTTTACTCGGAACAATTATAATATGTATCCAAATAGATACGCTAACTTGTAAAATAAAATAATGTCAACTTACCAAAGCTTAAATGCAATGAAAATAAGAGGATCAGCGCCGCGTCCATAGCGGAAGTAATGATACCCTGTTGATATCCAAATTGGTAACGTGTAATATCACCGCGACTGGCCTTATTTACAACACCGGCCTCAGTTTCACAACCATTCCTTAGCTAAGATTTTCCTTAACTTAAATTTAGCAAATTTTTGTAATCTCTTTTTGGAACTACTGGTGAATAATTTTGTCAAAACTAAATGCAAAGTGATTTTAAAAATGACACCTTAAATTCCTAATTATCTTGAAAATTAACAAAATTATAAAGATTTGAAATTTTGCAAGATTTAAGTTAAGGAAAATCTTAGCTAAGGAATGATTGTGAAACTGGAGCCTGGCCTCACTTTCGTGTGGCATTTAACTAATGACGTCATTTGACTACAAAAGATTGTCAGGCTCTTTTGTAGTCAAATGACGTCATTAGTTAATAGACTGTAGATTTAATCTCAATATTCAACATTTTGCAATTTTTATTTTACAAAATGATTATAAGTATATCTTCGTCTTAAATTATCTAAGAGCTGTCGTTTCGGTTCAAAGGACATATGTGTCCGTATGGCAGGCTGCCGGTAGAGAACACATATGTCCGTGTGGCAGCAAGAGGGTTAAGTAAATTAAAAAAAATGTCCGATTTGTAATTTTTTTTAAAAAAACATGTGGTCACAGCAATCAGTTTATGGCACGTTTTCAACATATTTGAATCATTCCGTAAACTTTTACTCATCGGTGTTCAATTTACCTTTTTTTTAATTATAAAACAGGAAAATATTCAAATTATGAGAATTATCTGTAAATAATTCTCCTTCTAACAATGAAAACTATATAAATATCCGGCCCTAGAAATAATTTCAGATTATCATCCCGTGATATCTAGAATGACTTTTCCCAATATTACCGCGAAAAGTAACGCTAAGTAAAATTGCGGGTGCCTCATTTGTTTTACGTCACAATCGGACAATGTAGTTACGTCATAGATAGTTATTGTCAGAGGAAATTCCGATACGGGTTGCCATAGATTACATTATGACGTCACAGTGGTCAGATTAGAGGAGTAATGGCTAATGTGTTCACTCACACCACAAGAACTCCCAGAAGCACAACTTTGTCCGACTACCAGGGACACAATGCCACGGAGTTGGGTCGAACACTTCCCCGGGTGTTGTCACCTACCCGGATCGCTAACCCCCACCCACGGGGCTTAGTTTATCAAGTCATCAGTAATGATAAAAAAGTAAGTAAAATTTTGATTCACTCATGTATCATAGTGGTGGGTTAAAATCCCAAATAAAACCAGAATTGACCAGACATGGAAATATCACTAGGTAGGACTGGAGTTCGAACCATGGACCTCCCGAATTATAGGCAAGTGGTATAGCATCTGATACGTTAACATTATCTGTTGTGTTCTGGTACATTAAGTCACGGTGCATCATGTTTTTAACTTTTTTTATGGACTGATCATCATTCTAAATTAGCAAACGTTTTTGAAATTGTGTGCCTATAAGTAAGTTCACTAAGGTTGGGTAAGTCAGAAACTATGTTCATCTTTTGAGTATTTCTGCCATGTAGTAATTTTGAGTTTCTATATAAAATGAGATATTAAAAAAATGACATTTCAGCAAAAATTAGAAAAAAATCTCTATGTAACGACCGTCATAGTTCACAATATAATTTTTCCGTTTACAGTCTTACGGTATATGGCATCCTGATTTCGATCGAATTAACAGACGCCTACCGAAGATGTTGAACCATTTGAGTAAGTAATATCTACCATCGACCTGATAGCAGGTGGTTCTCTGGGAACTTTGGTCTCCTGCACACAAAAACTGATAGTCTTGAAATAAGTTAATAATTTTGGCTGGAGATTAAACCACCATTACTCCACTCTATGAATATTGTGGGTGAACTGTGCCGAAAAATGGTGTTCTGTGGCCCAGTCTAGATTCTTCCAATTTTACGTGTTCAGGAATGACAGAGGAAAGCGGAGTACCCCCCCCCCCCCCCAAAAAAAAAAAAAAAAAAAAAAACCACCAAAAAAAAACATAATTTCGGAAGCGAACTGACAAACTTTCCCACTCAAGGATCTGTTATCCGAAAGCCGGCATTGTAGTCACTCAGCCATTGTTGCATGCCTGTCGTTTCAAGACAAGGATAATACGCTGACATTGAATACTGGTACAAAGTCGAAACAACAAAATAGTTACACTCAATAGGGTTTAATAGTACTGGTTTCTTTCCTTCTTTTTTTATTCACCCCTGTTGATGTACGAATTGTGTATTTTGACAATTTAGAGACGTTTTCAAGATTTCTATTGTCGTGTAAAAGAAAACTGAAATAACACAAGTCAACAAACGTCGCTGTTTACAGATTCGATCGCTTTTTCAGTGAGGAAAAATGATTGATTGATTGTGGTTTTACGTCCCAGTCAAGAACATTTCACTTATATCGAGACGTCGCTAGCTATAGGTGAATTTGCAGAGATTTTGACCTTTGCATTGCGCTCTGCGGTTTTTTTTTTTTTTTTTCGTGTATCGCCTATCGTTACACGGAGCATAGGATTTAAGGTGTCTTCCGAAGGTCCCCCGAATCGGTAAAATGTTTTGATGCCATTCAAACTACTATGTTTTAGATAGAAGTTTTAACTTTTACTTATGTGATAACTAGTTTTGGTTATTTTCTGACATTTTCTCGGCTTTTTTAAAATTTTCACCGTGATACTCCCCGATATAAAATCCGATTTTTATTAATTTTCAGACTTAGTGTGTTCGTGAGGACGGTCTTATGTTCGTTATTGAAGCCTCGTTGATGTTGTATGACATTTCAGACCTCATTGTCTCTGTATCATTTATTCAATTAGTTTTAGTTCTATATGACTACTTGGTATTGAGGTTTATTTTTTTCAAATAAAATGAATACACATCATAATAATTATAAGGTTTTATTTTTCAACCCGATAAGTGACTTTTCTAAACAGGAAGCGCTTACTCTTCCGGAGTAACCGGTCTCACTCCCTGGTGAAAGTCTAACTTAATTTGCCAGTTATCAATTTTTTTCACCTTACGTTTGCGATTGTTATTTAATCATAGGCGGGTATGTTTGTTTTTAATTTTATCCAGTAAAAATAATAGGCAACAGTGGACTCGTTGAAACTGGAGACAGGGACTCTTGGCTATTTTACTTACGTTTCAGATTGTTAGATTTTTTTTCTTAAAAAACCCTGTTCGTTACATGTTCTATGTTATGTATTTAACAATAAAATCTTGTTTTGAATTGAAAACCCATGCCCAACCTACCATGTTAACGTGAGTATGGCAACTGAATTTCTTGACCGACTGGGATGAATATTTCAGAATCAACCAATATTCTGATATGTCAGTCTGTTAATTCTGGCTAAATTGAATTTTGTTTTATTTTACAGAATGGGTTAATTTTACGTGTTCTCCAGTCGTAATCGCCGCCAAAGAAGCAGGTGGGTATATAGATATCCTCAACATGTTGATGTTGGTCCAAAACATTATAAAGTGATGTTCAAATCTTTTAATTTTTTTACTGATACTGTAAAAACAGAAATTTTCGTTTTTTCCGTAAATTCCTTCGCAAAAATTAAATTTTAGTATAAATAACTCGAATTTGCGGCGAGGCTGTGAAAAAAAATAAAATACGCGAATGACTTAAATAGAACTTTACTCGCGAAAATTAACTGACGCAATTTTTTATATCTATAGGTCATTCTATATTTTAATATTTATAAAGGAAAACCTCCAAAAGTTCCTTACACAGAGAACACTACTGCCAGGTGGAACTACAGAGATCCGTGTAGATTTCCAGATTTACGGATCAACCAAAGAACATCTAGATACGGATACACTCCGCCAAGAATACCAGTCAAAGGAATAAGTAAGCGCATATAAAGTCATAATAATGATTGGTTGATTGGTTAATTGATTGATTGATTGATTGGGGTTTTATATCAAAGTCAAGAACATTTCACTTAAGTAGTGGCATCGCCAGCTATAGGTGAAGTGGCAGATATTTTGACCTTTGCAGTGTGCTGGGGGAAATGTGTAGGGAGGGTTCTTAACGTGTTACTCCTACATGACACGGGGCATCCGTTTTTACGGTCCCTGTCATTTCTAAATGTTGAGTGCTTGACAAAACCACAGCCACTAAATGTTTCAAAGGGTTCGAACCCACGAACTTCCCACATAGTCACATAAAAATTGAGATCACTGAATATAAAACTCCCGACTTTGGATGCGCAGAGGTATGTTTGGGTGTGGTTATAGTATTATTGGGAGACAATTTTGCAACTTGCGATCTATAAAACCAGACTGGTTGATGAGACCGAAATGTACCACTCAAATGAAAAAAAGTACGAAGTAGGAGGCGCTTACCGTTCCGGAGCACCCAGTCTAACTTCCCTGTTGGAAGTTCACATGTTTTACTCAATTTGTCAGTTTTAAAATTTTCACTTTGAAAGCTTTGGGGTTGTGATTTGGACATGGATTATAATGATTGTTTTTGATTTCAACGATTTTTTAACAGAAAACATTTTACTTTTTCATTAAGCATTACCATTACTAATGCGAAAAATGTACCAATCCGGAAAATACGGAAGATTGATAAAATTTATATTAGTAAAGTGTACCTTATATATATTCATTATGGTCAACAACAAAAAATGTTACTTGACACTACAATACTGATTAATATTTACAAAATGTAACATTAATTTTTGCGTTTTTCTTTTGAATATAAACTATATTTTTAAAATAAAAAATTGCCTTTTTCTTTTGATCAACCATTCGTCTTTCAATTCCAAAGTAGAAAGGATAAATGTTATGAAAAGAGGAAATTTATATATGTTTGTCAAGTCTTGAAAAAAAGAGAAATATGAAAGAAGACCATCTGTAATGGGGCACCATTATCTTGTGGTGAAACAGTAGTTAAGATTTCTGTGCGTTTTGGTTCCAAGTTTCATAGCATGATTCTGGAGTTGTTGTTTTGTGGTTTTTTTTAATTTTTTTTTTAATTTTCAGTACCCAATCTTAATATAGAAGATTACCCACCAGTCCGTTCTTTCTAATGACCTCTGTTGTCGGTGAAAACATGGATCAGATCCACCAGAAGTCAAACATCATTCTTGTATTATAACCGTTGTTAACAATATTAAAACACTTAAAACATGTTAAGTAGTAATACTTTTTTGAGAAAAGGTTTTCATAAAACTATGATGGAACAATATCAGAAATTTGTTTTTTAATAATTACTTCTGTTTTTTTATAAATATACATCTGTGACCAAAGGTAACTATGACATAGTCTCAGTACACAAGAAGGCACCATTACCAAACTTGAACGAACAGCACTGTCTTACATATGCTTCTAAGTTTTACTTTGATTCTTAGAGAAATTTTAACTAGGTGTCAATGATACACAGTGCTGACATGTACCAAAGTCCCTGTGTCCTTCAGTGCTGACATGTACCAAAGTCCCTGTGTCCTTCAGTGCTGACATGTACCAAAGTCCCTGTGTCCTTCAGAATGATTGCTGATTCTGATCTCTGCGTTTCAACAGGCTGATACTGACCAATATTGACCACATCATTGAAGCAGGCTGAGTCTGACCACTGTATTTTAGCAGGCTGAATTTGATATGACATGGATGGTGTGGCCATCTCCAATAGTTGGGTTCTGTATTGCATATACACTAGTAACAGTTACTCTTTGTATATTCACACAGGACTATTACCATCTTTTTTAAAGTCCTATCACAATACTATATACTGATCAGGACAGCTTTTTGTCTACAACTTTGCTGACTGTGACTTAACTGAAGATTGGCCCTTGGATTTGAAATAAGCTATTTTAAAGTAAACTTCCAGAATTTCTGTCTTTGCCATTTCATTGAATCAAGGAGTCCCCATTCTACAGCCTTCATCATTTGGCGAAATGTTGTCTCCATAAAAGCAGAAATAATAAGAACACAAGAAACAAGAAAACAATTTTGAAGTTTTTATTTAAATATTTTAATGACCAGCATTAACTAACGGAGGACAGACAATCCCGTACTGCACTGTATGTATATATATATATCATATATATGGACTAAGACACAATAATGTACTACTTATATATATATATAGTATCAAGTATGGTTTCTGAATACTTCTATAATAGCTGTTCCTACTTCATATAAATAACTGTTATCATCATCACCACCAAGATCTACTGTTACAAGATAAATATCACAAAGATCTAGGACTTGAAGAGAATAATTAACTATTGAACTGTCTAGAAATGGTGTTTATAGTGCTATAAATTCAACTGCTGTGAAAAATAACTTAGCTTATTCAATGTTTATATTTACATTTCACATTTTTGAAAATCTTATTTTGAGGTTTTAAATCCTGAAGGAAATTTAAAATACTGTTGCTATTGACATGTATCCCGAGCTGCCTGAACAGCCAAAAAACCCAGATGTAATGCATATATGCTTAGGCAAGAAATGAGTGACATTACTTAATCAATGGTAATTATAGTTGTAATAACAAGTAGGTATACATTTGGTTCTCAAACAGTTTCTTAGAATAAAGCATTATAAATGTAAATATTACCCAATAAACAAACACCCCTTTCATCTTATACCATTTCCAAAAAGAATCAGAAAAAAACATTATCAATTAGAAGACAAAACATTATCTATTAGAAAAATAAATATAAATATGTCGCCTAAACTTCTAATTCATCATAACATTTGGTTAGATAACTCACTATTTTCTATCTATTTAAGTCTCTATTTAAAACCCCACTAGATTTCCTTAAACTGAAAATTCTTCCTCCTAATTACAGTTCACTTAACAATTAAGACCACTTAAAAAGTCTCCCCCCCACTTAATTCAGACCACTTAAAAGTCACCCACTTAATTAAGACCACTTAAAAAGTCTCCCCACTTAATTCAGACCACTTAAAAGTCACCCACTTAATTAAGACCACTTAAAAAGTCTCCCCCACTTAATTCAGACCACTTAAAAGTCACCCACTTAATTAAGACCACTTAAAAAGTCCCACACAGAATTAAGACCACTTAAAAGTCCCCCACTTAATTCAGACCACTTAAAAATTCCCCACTTAATTCAGACCACTAAAAAGTCTGACAATTAATTCAGATCTTTAAAACAGTCCCCCACTTAATTCAGACTACAGAGTTCCCCACAGAATTTTTTCTACATCATATACTGTACAATGAAGGATCATATTACCACTGTATTTACTATTTAATATTGACAATTGTGTATCACAGGCTGAAACTGACATAATTTAACAGGCCAATACTAATCTTCACATTTCAGCTGGCTGATATTCACCACTGCAATTCAGCAGGCTGATACATCATTTAAACAGCCAAGTGTTGATCAATGCTTTTCATCAGTTTGATACTGACCACTGACTTTCAGCTTGCTTATACTGACCACTGAACTTCCGTAGACCAATACTGACTTCTGTAGGCTGATATTGAACACTGTATTTCAGTAGACAAATACTGACTTCTGTAGGCTGATATTGACCACTGTATTTCAGTAGACCAATATTGACCACTGTAGGCCGACATTGACCACTGCATTTCAGAAGACCAATATTGACCACTGTAGGCCGACATTGACCACTGCATTTCAGAAGACCAATATTGACCACTGTAGGCCGATATTAATTACTGCATTTCAGAAGACAAATACTGACTTCTGTAGGCTGATATTGACCACTGTATATCAGTAGACCAATATTGACCACTGTAGGCCAATATTGATTACTGCATTTAATCTGAAAGTACCTTTGTGCTGAGAATCAATAAAAACCTTTGGATAGAGATATCAAACTCCAGGATAAATTCTCTATAGGTGATACATCAAAGGAGTTTTGAATCAGTGTTACCATAAAACTTTAAAATAAAAGTACATGTGTACCGAGATCTGTGTAAAATGTTACTGACTGTAATATTATCCTGACATAAACACAATACAGAACATCAAGGTTCTAATATAAAAATGTACAAATTATGATTGATTCTACCTGCTACTTCCACATGTTCATTGAACATATATTTATAAACAGAAATTAGAATATTGTAAACCAACTTTTATTTGCGGATATTAACTTTTAGGATTCTCTCACCGAAACCAATATGTGACTATTAACTTTGATGATATGGACTATAGATGAATTTTTGGTATAAATAAAACCATTTTCAGAAACAAACTCACAACGATTAATTTTCGTGATTACTTTGTCCTCGCCAAACATGCGAAAGTTAATCATACGTAAATAAAAGTTGGTTAACAATACAACAGTTTAACTGTACCACTGAGGAACATGCACCAACCGTACCATAAAAAACATCATACACGTTGGACAATACTATTCACACATTCACACCTTATTTTTTATGTTTTTTCTGTACTTTGAATGTTAAAACATGTTCTGTTTTGAAACATTTATTATTAAGACTGGTTTTGATGAGACTGACACTATGAAACAGAATATTTCAAACTTTCTTCTTATAATTTTAACCATTTTCCCACTTTTTTTTTGTTTTAAAAAATCCAAAGGTTAACACAGTTAAAGATTACCAGTATATAACAAATTCTCTTCATAATATAATTTTTTCCAAAATTTTTATCCAGCATGTTTCAATAGTGATTTATTTGAAAATCAATCAAAAAAGAAAACACCAAAATATGAGAAAAATATTTACAAGTAATTTGTTTTAAAACATTGAAATTTTCAGATATAAGTCCAGGAATCAGGTTTGTATACATATGTATGTAAATATGAGAGAGAGAGAGAAAATACTTGTGGCCAGTGTCCGTATCTTTCCTGCACATGTATTTCATAAAAAAAACTTAACTAAAAACTTTAACAATGTCACCCATTCATAGTTTGAAATGAAGAAATTTACAGGTCGATAAGATTAAGAATATTAATCAGTTTTAGAATGACAGATAAAAGCAGTTAACTGTGAATAAATAACAAAATTAACATAAATAAAATAGTTGGAACAATTTAAAGAAATATCATTATAGATTTTTTTCTATCAATAATCAGACATCAGTCCAGCTATATATATACACACACTCACTTTATTAAAAATGTTACTGTAAGCTAGAACAAAAACTTGTAAAATGAAAGTAAAAAGTATGTTTCCCCGAAAGGTTAACTGCTGATCTTATTCTAAAAACACATGATATTTATTTTAAAAACTGTTGCCATGACTACCAGATCTTTATAATGCCCAGTTGTCATTTTTCAAAGTCATAATCACCCTTGTTGCTACAACAACCAGCGACCATAACTACCAAATTGCCATAAAACAAGCCACCATTTTATAACCTAGCCATCATAATAACTCCCAGCTCAAATAACAACTAGTCACCATAACTACCCATTTGTCATAGCAACCAGTCATCACCATTACAAGTTGTCATTGTTAAAAGTGAAAAAATAAACAATTGACATAAACAGGATGAATAAATAAATTAATTGTATGACTAATGTAATGAAAACTTAACATTCAAATATAAATTGCATATGGATGTACACACTGTACTAAATAAGGTGCTCCTAACAAGGAGGGATTTAACAAGTACATCCTTTTTACATACCATACATACACAAAGGTTTAGCACAATGATCATATAGGCAAACAACACTGACCTATCTGCTTGACTTTTAATTCAAATATTTATTATAGACAAGAAGAATTGACGTATCGCCGGCCACGCCCACAATGTTCCGACAAAGGCCCGGCATGCTTGAATTTGACACAAAAAGAATGAAAACTCGGCCTGAATTGTGTCATTTAATGACATCACTGAGACTAGTACACCATTAGTTGCCTTGACGCTGCTTTAGTACCATGATGGCAGCCAGTGTCGGAACATTTTGTGGGCATGGTCGGCGATACGTCAATTATAGCTCAAGAGAACAGGTCAATGTTGTTTGATAAAAATAAGGTACAGAACAGATAATGATATTAGAAGTGTGTTTTTGTGTTTGCATTTTACACAAGATATGAATGTTGTTAAAAAACTTATCATCTATATAAAACTGTACACACTACAGTACAGATCTGTTAGAAGTTTAATATTGAGCTAGTGAAAATAAGAGTCAAGCTTGGCTGACAACTAGCCAAAATGTGGATAGCTATTTGTTAAAATGCTGCCAAAATTAGATAGCAGCTATCCAGCAATAGATTAAGTAGGTGGTCCAGACGAACTGCTGATTTGGCATTAATTTATTAGTTTAATGTTAAACTTTTGACAGGTCTGTACTGTAGTTTTCTTACATCACAGCTAAATGTTAAGTATTCAATTCTGTAACTGCATTATAAAGCATACAATTCTAATAAAGCTCTGTATTAAGCACCATGATATAATTTATAATACAAATCTGGTATACACTATCATTACCTCTCACTTATTTAACTAGAAGTTCATGTGTCCAGGAAGTAACAAGTTACAGCCCTTACCAAATGACGACAATAATGTATTTGTAAAACTGGACTAACAGCAGAAGTATTAGAAGTATCAGTGATCCAAATGTATTTCCAGTTACACATAATTTTAAAAGAATTCCCCATTACACATAATCTTAGAAAGGGTTTTGTTTTGAATAATTGAAGTTCTACTGATTTAAAAGATTAATAAAGATGTTTTTGCCATTTTAGCACTATGTATATATTGCACATATATCCCTAATCATATAAACGGTATAACAACTCTTAACACACACACAGCAGATAACCATTGTAAAATGTATCAATGTGATATATAATTACTAGCAGTGATCTTCCAGACACATTACAAGTCAGATGAGCGTAATTATATACTCAGGGCGTCAAGCAAAAAAAATGAAAACAAGAGGCCCATGGGCCTTAACGCTCACCTGAAGAAGAGTACATATCTTATGCAGAGGTTCAATGGTCAATGACATTAATAAAAGAGAATATCAAAATTTTCAGCAGTAAGGGCCAATAATATGCAAGTATTTTTGCAAATTAATTATAATAATTATTATATAAGTATGCTATATATAACATATTTAAAGTCTAGCTACAATATATTATTTATAAACAGCTAAAACATCTGTATATTAAAATGTGCATTAGGCCAATACCTACAATATTCCAATATGCATGCCTATACAAAGAGTTTATAGTTTTTGAGATAATTAACCATTTAAGTATTCATTTGCATCTATGACCTTGACCTTTGAACCTATGACCTTCATTCATATATCAAAATGATTGTTGTGCAAATGCCTACAATATTCCAATGTACATGCCTATACAAAAAGTTTATAGTTTTTGAGATAATTAACCATTTAAGTATTCGTTCGCATCTATGACCTTGACCTTTGAACCTATGACCTTCATTCACATATCAAAATGATCGTTAGGCCAATACGTACCTTATTCCAATATACATGCCTATACAAAAAGTTTATAGTTTTTGAGATAATTAACCATTTAAGTATTCATTTGCATCTATAACCTTGACCTTTGAACCTATGACCTTCATTCATATATCAAAATAAACATTAGGCCAATACGTACCTTATTCCAATATACATGCCTATACAAAGAGTTTATAGTTTTTGAGATAATTAACCTTTTAAGTATTCATTTGCATCTATGACCTTGACCTTTGAACCTATGACCTTCATTCATATATCAAAATGATTGTTGTGCAAATGCCTACAATATTCTAATATACATGCCTATACAAAAAGTTTATAGTTTCTGAGATAATTAACCATTTAAGTATTAGTTTGCATCTATGACCTTGACCTTTGAACCTATGAACTTCATTCATATATCAAAATGATTGTTGTGCAAATGCCTACAATATTCTAATATGCATGCCTATACAAAAAGTTTATAGTTTTTGAGATAATTAACCATTTAAATATTCGTTCGCATCTATGACCTTGACCTTTGAACCTATGAACTTCATTCATATATCAAAATGATCGTTAGGCCAATACCTACAATATTCCAATATACATACCTATACAAAAAGTTTATAGTTTTTGAGATAATTAACCATTTAAGTATTCGTTCAATTCTATGACATTTACCTTTGAACCTATGACCTTCATTCATATATCAAAATGATCATTAGGCCAATACCTACAATATTCTAATATACATGCCTATACAAAAAGTTTATAGTTTTTGAGATAATTAACCATTTAAGTATTCGTTCGTGTCTATGACCTTGACCTTTGAACCTATGACCTTTATCTATATATCAAAATTATCGTTAGGCCAATACCTACAATATTCCAATATACATGCCTATAAAAAAGTTTATAGTTTTTGAGATAATTAACTATTTTGGTATTCTTGGACATCTGTGACCTTGACCTTTGAACCCATGACCCTGATCTATGTATCAAAATGATCGTCATGTTAATACCTACAAATACTGAAAATCCTACGCCATTTTCACGAGATATGTTAAAAAAATAGCATTTTTTATCAAGGTCAAAACTGGGACATGACCTTGACCTTCGACCTTGACATCAATTGGAAGAAAATTGCAAGACAAGATCAACAGTGAAAACTCCATACAATTATCTTCAGCCGTTATGAAGTTATAACAATAAATGTCTCATTTTAAAAATTACGTAATTTTACGCAAAAAACGCGTAACCCATTTTTCGTCTAATTTTCATGAAAAACACAATTTTAATGTTCCCAGGTATGCTGAATCCAAATATCCAATCAAATTTGCCTGCACCTTTTGGTTTCAGAGAGAAGATTTTTTTGTCTTTTTGCTATTTTTAGTAACAGCGGCCATCTTGTTGGGCGTGGCCAAACCCCGAACACAATTTTGAAAGGCTGTTACCCAGGCATGATAATCACTAAGTTTCATCAAATATGGCCCAGTAGTTTTGGAGGAGAAGATTAAAATGTAAAGTTTACACACGACGGACGACGCACGACGCACGACGGACGACGGACGACGCACGACGGACGGTGATAGATTGCAATAGCTCATCTGAGCCTTTGGCTCAGGTGAGCTAAAAAAAAATTAAAGTAGAAATTATAGGCAGTCAAACTAGGAATTTTTATTGACAAATATATGAAATGTGAATTTTACTTCCAAAACCCATTCAGCTATCCTGTTCCACCTCAAGATATGTCCACACAAGCAGATAACAAACTGGTCCCAGTTGTTCAAAGCTTGATTAATTTAATCTGTGATTAGCAGAAATTTAAAAACACCAATAAAACTTAACATATCATTTTTGAATCAACAGTTTAAAAACATTGTGTTTCAATTTGATGAATTTCCATTCACTTTTTGGTGTTTTCAACAAAATATTCGAAAATATTTTATATAAGGCAACCCCCCCCCCCCCCCCCCCACCCCCCCCCCCCAATAAATTGTAATCAATTGATTGAATTAATCAAGCTTCGAACAACTGGACCCTGCTTGTTTAACACATAATATTTGATATAATATTTATATACATGCAAGTCATCAAGTTTTGCTGTTTCAAATACTAAAAAATTGGAATTTCAGATCAAAGTACCTTAACAGCTATTCAGGATATCAAACAAACATAGTGGAATATCTAAAATTTAGGAAAAACTTGGAGTTTTAATGAAAAAAAAAAGGAATTTTCAATGAATAGAAAAATATTGGAAAAATAGAAATGCTTGACACCTTGTATACTAGGCTGAAAAGTGTATGAACTATTCTAACATGCTTAACACGTATATTAAATATATAACATAATGTATACGAGATATTTACTCCATATCTAAATTTGATAATTATCTGTGACCTTGGTCTGGTGATTAAAATGATAATACATACATATGTCAGAGCGGTTAACGTCGGGGACCTCATGGTTCAAGAGTCTTATGTTTCAGCTTCAGTTCTGCTGTGAGGTATATCTTTCAGTTAGGACACTGCTTCAGTCCAACTATCATACAGAACCTTCATCTACTGAATATACTGATGTTACCATGGTAACAAAGGACAACATTTTGCACCTTACAGGACCTTGGTTTGATGACTATAATGTTATCATAGTTACAAAAGACATTGCTCACCTTAAATTATTATACATGTAACACCTTTAATCTGAGAGCCCTCTCACTGTTGTTGAGTGCTCTGTTAATGTAGATATTTTATGTGATGAGAAAAGAAAAGAAGTTTTGGGGTGGAAAGAGAGTTACTGGTATATTAAACTGTGGTGAAAAGTTTAAAATTTTTTATACCAGTGTTAAAATCAGAATTTGGTTTACATGTGTAAAGGTCTGGGTAATCTGTTTAATGAATATCACATGTGCAATGAATATATGTCATGTGACACAATGGTATGTTTCAAAATGGTGATGATGAAGAGAAAGCCTCTATTTGCATTTTATTGCATTTAAATGATGATCATCACATAATTATAACGAATGTTTCATCACATTTCAGAGATGATGAATGAACGAATGGTAACATGAGCTATACAAACTATGGTTATTATTGTAAAATATCACAATTTTGTCCTAGTTAAGTGACATATTTGGTCATGTGAGGTGAACACTTACATATATTCATAGATACATTAATGACATTCACACCACATTTCATGCCCACAAATCACAAACAAAAATTGATAAATAAATAACACAATGTATTCCATTAATGGAAATTGTCAACATTCTAATCTACCTCCATAGTTTAACAATCTGTTTACAGTTGCTTAGCAACAGTATCTTAGCACCAACTGTCATGACTGAGATCTTGCATCCTATTGGTTTGAATATCTGTCTCTGATCTTTGACCTGACCTATCATGGTCAATCAGAGCTGATGACCTCTGAACCTTCAGTGGTTAATCCTTTGACCTCAAGTTTCTGCTTGTTCCATTTGCTTTTTCTTTCCTGGTCTTGGTTTAATTTTTTCTGAGATTTGCCATAAGCTCTCTTCGGTTAGATGGTCATCAAATTTGTTGAAAACAGCCAATATTTTGTCCTGTTTCTTGAGCTCATAATGACTAAAAATAGAATGATGTAACACAAGTTACTAGGCTTCCACAAATTCAACATTAGCAAACAAAATACCAAAATTTGAGACAATATAGTCCTTTTTAATGTATTTTTTCACAAATTTGCTAAAATAGGTCACTTTTTGAAAGAATTTCTCAGAAATAAGTGACCAATGGCGATTTTGGCTACTAGTAATGAAAACACAGAGGTTACATACTGGTAAACAATGAAACTTCATTATTGGCATTTTAAAGTGTCCCACAATCAATCAAGACCAAATGATGATTTTTGGTATTCCAGAAAATGACTTTTGAATCATCAAAGGTCAATAGTTATGTTTCTGGAATATTATCACATAATTATGTACTGCATTAAGCATAACAAAATTTTTCATTCGACACCCCACTGCCCAAAGAAAATACTTTCACAATTACAACATCATATCTACTGATAAATAGAGTTGGTCGTCATTTTCTCTAACTCCACAGAAAAAAGAAATCTTTCCACTTTTCTGAAGTTTCAATAAACCAAGTTGTAATTGCAATCAAAATAAGACCTCATACATGACATTTCTTCAAAACTGTTTTGCTACCCACTAGTCATTTTGATGTTCAATATCTCTGTTGCATTCAATTATTCAATGTGTGGTTTTCTTTTCAAGAAGCAGATTTTTTTTCTGGCAATTCTCAGTGGTCAAATACAAACCCTTTTCTTAATGAAACAGCTCCAATTTTCCCAATTTGTGCTGTAAAATTTCCAATGATGGAAAAAAATCTACACTATTTATTGTCCATGTTGTTAATTTTTAGAAACTAGTTTATCAATTCGAAAGAGAGAGAGAGAGAGAGAGAGAAAGAGAGAGAGAAATTCTAAATCCACTGAACCACGATGTACATTTTGTTTAGCATTGTATGAGATAGTTACCAGTTTTTAAATCTGCGCATAGAATCTAGAATGTTAAACTGCTGCCACCTTTTGGCAAAGTTGATGGTCCCATCTGGTAGGTTGTCCTGATTACCGATATTTACAAATGTTAAATCTTGTAGTATTAACCCACTGGAAAAAAAGAATTAAAAGTATTGTTATATTCATAATGTTGAGTGATTGATTGAAAGGGGTTTTATATCTAAGTCAAGAATATTTTACTAATATCAAGATGGCACCAGCTTTAAGTGATATAGCAGAAATTTTTACCTTTACAGTGCATTCATGGCAATGTGCAGGGGAGTAATTTAACGACGTTTCACGCTTGTCAAGACATGGGGCTTCAGTTTTTAAGTGTTTTTCTTCTTCCAAGGGACCCATGACTTTCTAATGTGAAGTGGTTGTACCTATTTTTTAAGTCTCAGTCAGAAGCCACAACTTGAAACATATGAAGCAAGCATGCTAGAACTGACCTACAGTAGTGGTATATATACTCATAATACATGTATACAGTTGCTAATTTTGGTGTACATGTATGATAAACAAACTGTTGATAGTACAAGAGTAATTTTTAATGAGGTTCAAAGTGTATAAAATGTAATTAAAGGTGTGAAGTAATTTTGTGTTAGCCTCAGTCAAGATTCTTTCACTTATATCGAGGTAGTCAGTTCATGGATGATGGAGGAAACTGGAGTGCCATAGAAAACCACCAACCTACAGCAAGCCAACTGACAAACTTTCTGTCACAATAATCTGTCTGTTTTTTTTTTTTGTTTTTTTTATATACAGGATAATCCCAAATGTCCAGAAATTACAATGCATGATTCCTGATAATTCCACAAAGTTAAATTGAACCATGCTCAACTGCATAAACTTCTGGACAACAAGCATTGTCTACAGATGGATGGAGAGACAAGGTGATTCCAGTATACCCCTTACTTTGTTGCAGGGATATAACTATTGTATTTCCATGGTTTTTATTATTTATTTCTTTTATTTTAAAATTATATTTTTAATTAAAAACATTATTGTTCAGTCCTCTTGTACATAGAGAAATTTTGCGAAAATTTTGGAAATTTGATAAAGTTTATACACCAATTGGGCCTCATTCAAAGTTACATCAGGGCATTTAAGGTCAGGTAGGTCATTGTTGTTTGGGTTTTTTGCAGGTGTGATCATCATGGATATTTCAATTATGACATAACTTTTATAGTTGTTCCAAGTAAGAAGGTACAGAAGGGATAATTTTGACGTAGTCATAATTGTTCTTTTGTTAGAGTTCAAAAATTGCTCTATGTACAGAATTAAGTTCACTTTTTCATGAATGAAAAATATTTTTTCCTACTAGGTCAGTATATTTTGTATTAAGTTTTAACAAATTTTTTGTGAGTTTGTTGGAAGATATGACTCTATTCTTGCATTTTCCATGTGCACTGAATTTGTGGAAATACAATAGGTGTCTGTTTAAGCAGTTTTTACTGTACTTACATATAAGGTATACAGGGAGGATCTGTCTCTGCTAGGGCTAATCTGTAAGCTCTAAATGAAGCTGAACTATCAATTAACTGACAAAATTCCTTAAGTGCCTACAACACAATTCATATAACACATTAAAACCTGATCTATACAGTAAAACCTATCTAAACTGAATACCTTCTAGACTGAAGATTGTATTATAACTGGTATTCATTCATTTAGCTTACATTTAGCTTAATGTTACTGACAATAATTCAGTATGGATATGCTGTACCAATAAATCTTTTAATATCAATTATAAATTATTAGTCCTTTATTCTTCCATTAAAAATTGTTCAGTCTGCGACATCCTTTCCTATTCTAAATTTATTTTTCATATATGTACCGCCTGAGTCCTAACTGGGGTGTTAAAATCCATCACTCCACTTTACTCTACTCCACTTATATATGTTTGATTTTGGTCTTTAAATAAATATTTTCACAGATGCAATGTTTTTGACGATAGAATTTCTATGTTGAAAGTAAAATTTTCCTACCTTAAACCCTCATTCCATCTCATCCCACCCACACAACTGATTTCTCACTCGTCCAACCACATCCACATATGTAGTATGTAAGAGTTCAACCATCTCACTCACACACTGAATTCAGAGTACAACTATTTTGCTAACACAACTGATATCTAAGTTCAATATTACCTCTAAGTTTGGTCTCTGCCATTCTAGTCTTCTGATTGGTGCCGAGTCTACAGCTGACAATATTGCTAAGTAGGAGTTAAAATTGCTCAGTTTTCGTAGATGCTGAAAATAAAAGTCATTATGCTGTCAATCAGGTGCTTATAATTAGTAATTTTTGCAGGTCTGTTTTTAAATGATTTAAAGCAAAACCAAAGTATACTTTCACAGATTTCATTAAGATCAGATGTCTATGATTAAATTCATGTAATATTAGGCCCCTGTTTCAGAGTCATTTGTTCACTACTAAAATGGGCCAGGTTTGGCCTGCAGACCCTAAATTTGTTGGAACAAAAATCATTCTTTTGGGGCCAATTGAACAAGTACCCCTTCTAGATTGGACACTATACAAAATAATAGTTTATCTATCCTATAAAGCACATGGAGAGAAAAGTTAGTTGCATAAAAGTTTCATCAGAATTTTATTGATTTTATATCTTAAGTTCTTACCCTCATAATTTTTATAAATTTAATAAAATATTTTTCTCTTTCTCTGGCTTCTTCTTGAATTAATATCTGCGTTCTACACCTGAATATAAAACATAACTAGTTATTATAAAATCTTAAAATCTTGAAACTCGAGGTACACATCAATAAAACTCCCAAAAGAGAAATTTAACTCAAGATCACAAGACAAAATTAAATTACAGCTTAATACTGTTATCTCGAAATCCATGGGAAAATGAAAATACAGTAGAACTTCGATAACTCGAACTTCGATATCTCGAATACCACGGATAACTCGAAGTAATAATTTTGTCCCGACCGGTTTTCTATATAAACTATATAATTACAACTTCGATAACTCAAACTCCTATAACTCGAATACCCCTGATAACTCGAAGTAATGTTAAGGTGCAAAATTAAAAATTATAGGAAAAACCACCCTCTAAAACTCGAAATATTTTTAACAATGGGTGACAACACCGTAATTAATCGACAATTAGCTATAATACTTCCGTATAATCCGATTAATGATTGGAGAAGAGGAACAGATCAAAGGTTTTGCTACTGTATTAATTCGTATCAATTAAAGGATTAGTACTCTGTGCCGTAATGGGTGATGAAGTGTAACCGTGTACTCCCCGAGTAGAAGCCGAGATTTGTGCCGCTGGCGACACAACAAATTTTCAGGTGATTTAAGCTGGATTTTAATGACTGACACGTGGTAGGCACACTAGTTTTATAATTTCTATAAAATGTATGTCTTGTTTTGTATATTATAACATACAATGTACATGGATATGTTTATCTGATTCAGTTCTTTGAATGCATTACGGTCATGTATTGGTAATACACATTTCGTGTATTTCATGTATGCGTTTGTTGTCGCCATCAGTCTTTATAAAACATAATTAATAATTTGATTTATTTATTTATTATTTTATGTAATACAGGTACATATTACACCAGTGTATCAGTAAACAGTTTTACACCATCCAACATTTCTCCCAAAGAAATGAAAGTTACATTGTGACGTCATTCTTCAACTTCGAAAACTCGAACACCCCGATAACTCGAAGTCATCATCGAAGTCCTGTGCACTTCGAGTTATCTAAGTTCTACTGTAATTCAATTTATCCAAAGTTTGGGATAGAAAGCATTGTAAACGACAATAAAAAATTGATATGGGGAAAGGGTTCATACTTATGCCAACTAAAAGTAACTTCATTTTCACTCCTGTGTTTACTGTTTAATATGTGGTTGTCTTTATTAACGCAGGATCTGTTAATTTTAGAACTATCTTTCTAAATTAACACTGACAAAATATTTTAAGAGTAATATATAGTGATATATAAATAAATGTAAGGTCTATACCAGAAAGACATTTTATTGAAGTGTTCAGTGAACTGAGTTAAATTCGGACTTAATTCTTCTGATTGTTCCTTGGCCCACAATAAAATTTCTGGAATCTGAAAAAAAAAAACCATGAATGAAAAGATATGTTATTATACAACATTGATATATGAGATACAACTGGAATACAAAGATACATACATCAAAGATTTATACAAGTCTTTATACTTTTGGTATAATATTTTTTTAATAGAGTTTTAAACCCAACTGTCAGGAGTTTTAACTTGAATCGAGCTGTCAGCTCAAGAATAGTAGAGCAAACTGGAGTGTCCAGAGAAAGACACTAACCTTCAGCAAGCAAAATGACAAAACTTTCTCACACTAGGATCTGTCCAAAGTGGGATTAGAACCTAGGTGGTGAGTGGCGCTGTGACCTGAAAGTGTGTGCTTTAAACCACTTGGCCAACAAGGCAGATGTACTAATGTTTTGACATCTTGAAGTTCAAGATCTTTGTTGGGATAAATTCATTACACAATGATTCAGTGACTTAATACAGAAATGTATGGAGTCATAAAAATGAATATCCTGTCGTCCAACATGAATTTTAATGACTGCATATATTTCTGTATTATGTCACTAAATCACTGTGTAACTAATATATATAGATATTTGTGCTATGATTTTTCGTCATTTGGCAGTAAGAAAGATACTACTTGAGAACAACCTGTTAAGTTTACTTACTTCTATTTTCTGGAATAACTCAGCATCTAACAGTGTCATCTGTTCTGCTATGTCATGTGATTTAAAATGGAGTAGATCGGATGGGCTGTAATAAAATCAGGATATATTTTATAAGAGACATAAACACAAGATGTCAGAATAATATAGTTGTTCAACTAAATAACACCATGATGATGATATCCAAGACAATTTGTTGCTGAAAACATGTAGATGCCAATAACCAATGAAACCACAAAAATACAAACAACAAACAAATGAAATTTCACACTTTTTGCGATATGAACTATGTTCATAGGGCAATAACTTCCAGGAAAAAGAGCAAACCAACTCCAGTACATGATATGCTCATCCACTATCAATGGGGATGATTTACATCAAGTTTTGTAAAAAAGTGCTTCATAGTTTTGAAGGATCACTTCTGACAAGAAGTGTCTGGCCATAACAATTTTAAGGCATTTTAAATTATTTCAAAAATTATCTCAAAAACTTGTAACCAATTTTTCTATAAAATTCCACAAAATGTATAAATTAAAATTTTAAGACTACAAAAAAGCCAAATATCACATCAGATTTTTGGGTACAGTCGTCCATTTTAGAAAATGTAACTGTTTTAGGTTTTTCAGTCAAAGGGCCATAACTCCAAGAGAACATGAGTCAATAAACTCTAGTTAATGATACGGTTAAAATGATGGTCACATAAACTTTATGGTTGACATAATGCCATGAATGATATGGTTGACATACTTACTTTGCCATGAATGATATGGTTGACATACTTACTTTGTCATTAATGATATGGTTGACATACTTACTTTGCCATGAATGATATGGTTGACATACTTACTTTGTCATTAATGATATGGTTGACATACTTACTTTGCCATTAATGATGGTTGACATACTTACTTTGCCATTAATGATATGGTTGACATACTTACTTTGCCATTAATGATATGGTTGACATACTTATTTTGCCATGAATGATATGGTTGACATACTTACTTTGCCATTAATGATATGGTTGACATCCTTACTTTGCCATTAATGATACAGTTGATATACTTACTTTGCCATTAATGATGCGGTTGGCATACTTACTTTGCCATGAATGATATGGTTGACATACTTATTTTGCCATGAATGATATAGTTGACATACTTACTTTGCCATGAATGATATGGTTGACATACTTACTTTGCCATTAATGATGGTTGACATACTTACTTTGCCATTAATGATATGGTTGACATACTTACTTTGCCATTAATGATATGGATGACATACTTACTTTGCCATTAATGGTATGGTTGACATACTTACTTTGCCATTAATGGTATGGTTGACATACTTACTTTGCCATTAATGATATGGTTGACATACTTACTTTGCCATGAATGATATGGTTGACATACTTATTTTGCCATGAATGATATGGTTGACATACTTACTTTGCCATGAATGATATGGTTGACATACTTACTTTGCCATGAATGATATGGTTGACATACTTACTTTGCCATTAATGATGGTTGACATACTTACTTTGCCATTAATGATGGTTGACATACTTACTTTGCCATGAATGATATGGTTGACATACTTATTTTGCCATGAATGATATGGTTGACATACTTACTTTGCCATGAATGGTATGGTTGACATACTTACTTTGCCATGAATGATATGGTCGACATACTTACTTTGCCATGAATGATATAGTCGACATACTTACTTTGCCATGAATGATATGGTCGACATACTTACTTTGCCATGAATGATATGGTTGACATACTTACTTTGCCATTAATGATATGGTCGACATACTTACTTTGCCATGAATGATATGGTTGACATATTTACTTTGCCATTAATGATATGGTTGACATACTTACTTTGCCATGAATGGTATGGTTGACATACTTACTTTGCCATGAATGATATGGTCGACATACTTACTTTGCCATGAATGATAGAGTTGACATACTTACTTTGCCATGAATGATATGGTCGACATACTTACTTTGCCATGAATGATATAGTTGACATACTTACTTTGCCATGAATGATATGGTTGACATACTTACTTTGCCATGAATGATATGGTTGACATACTTACTTTGCCATTAATGATATGGTCGACATACTTACTTTGCCATGAATGATATGGTTGACATACTTACTTTGCCATTAATGATATGGTTGACATACTTACTTTGCCATGAATGGTATGGTTGACATACTTATTTTGCCATGAATGATATGGTTGACATACTTACTTTGCCATGAATGATATGGTTGACATACTTACTTTGCCATGAATGATATGGTTGACATACTTACTTTGCCATGAATGATATGGTTGACATACTTACTTTGCCATGAATGATATGGTTGACATACTTACTTTGCCATGAATGATATGGTTGACATACTTACTTTGCCATGAATGATATGGTTGACATACTTACTTTGCCATGAATGATATGGTTGACATACTTACTTTGCCATGAATGATATGGTTGACATACTTACTTTGCCATTAATGATATGGTTGGCATACTTACTTTGCCATTAATGATATGGTTGACATACTTACTTTGTCATTAATGATATGGTTGGCATACTTACTTTGCCATTAATGATATAGTTGACATACTTACTTTGTCATTAATGATATGGTTGGCATACTTACTTTGCCATAAATGATATAGTTGACATACTTACTTTGCCATGAATGATATGGTTGACATACTTACTTTGCCATTAATGATATAGTTGACATACTTACTTTGTCATTAATGATACGGTTGGCATACTTACTTTGCCATTAATGATATGGTTGACATACTTACTTTGCCATTAATGATATAGTTGACATACTTACTTTGTCATTAATGATACGGTTGGCATACTTACTTTGCCATTAATGATATAGTTGACATACTTACTTTGCCATTAATGATATGGTTGACATACTTACTTTGCCATTAATGATGGTTGACATACTTACTTTGCCATTAATGATATAGTTGACATACTTACTTTGTCATTAATGATACGGTTGGCATACTTACTTTGCCATTAATGATATGGTTGACATACTTACTTTGCCATTAATGATGGTTGACATACTTACTTTGCCATGAATGATATGGTTGGCATACTTACTTTGCCATTAATGATATGGTTGACATGATGGTCATGGTTTGCTGGATTTCTGGCTGTTTCTTACTTTCACATTTCTCAATGTTTTTTTTACGTAAAACTTTGGCTAACATTAGATCACCCTGACATAAGAGTTCAAATACCAAGTCCATTAACCTCTTTATGATGTCATCATCTAACTCATGTGCACTGAAAATAAAACAATCAGTTAATCTGTATCTATTACATAGTGGATGTATTAGTGACTTGTCAGTTAATCTGTATCTATTACATAGTGGATGTATTAGTGACATGTCTGTTAATCTGTATCTATTACATAGTGGATGTATTAGTGACATGTCAGTTAATCTGTATCTATTACATAGTGGATGTATTAGTGACATGTCAGTTAATCTGTATCTATTACATAGTGGATGTATTAGTGACATGTCAGTTAATCTGTATCTATTACATAGTGGATGTATTAGTGACATGTCAGTTAATCTGTATCTATTACATAGTGGATGTATTAGTGACTTGTCAGTTAATCTGTATCTATTACATAGTGGATGTATTAGTGACTTGTCTGTTAATCTGTATCTATTACATAGTGGATGTATTAGTGACTTGTCTGTTAATCTGTATCTATTACATAGTGGATGTATTAGTGACATGTCTGTTAATCTGTATCTATTACATAGTGGATGTATTAGTGACTTGTCAGTTAATCTGTATCTATTACATAGTGGATGTATTAGTGACTTGTCTGTTAATCTGTATCTATTACATAGTGGATGTATTAGTGACATGTCAGTTAATCTGTATCTATTACATAGTGGATGTATTAGTGACATGTCTGTTAATCTGTATCTATTACATAGTGGATGTATTAGTGACATGTCTGTTAATCTGTATCTATTACATAGTGGATGTATTAGTGACATGTCTGTTAATCTGTATCTATTACATAGTGGATGTATTAGTGACTTGTCTGTTAATCTGTATCTATTACATAGTGGATGTATTAGTGACTTGTCTGTTAATCTGTATCTATTACATAGTGGATGTATTAGTGACATGTCTGTTAATCTGTATCTATTACATAGTGGATGTATTAGTGACTTGTCAGTTAATCTGTATCTATTACATAGTGGATGTATTAGTGACTTGTCAGTTAATCTGTATCTATTACATAGTGGATGTATTAGTGACATGTCAGTTAATCTGTATCTATTACATAGTGGATGTATTAGTGACATGTCTGTTAATCTGTATCTATTACATAGTGGATGTATTAGTGACATGTCAGTTAATCTGTATCTATTACATAGTGGATGTATTAGTGACATGTCTGTTAATCTGTATCTATTACATTGTGGATGTATTAGTGACTTGTCAGTTAATCTGTATCTATTACATAGTGGATGTATTAGTGACTTGTCTGTTAATCTGTATCTATTACATAGTGGATGTATTAGTGACTTGTCAGTTAATCTGTATCTATTACATAGTGGATGTATTAGTGACATGTCAGTTAATCTGTATCTATTACATAGTGGATGTATTAGTGACTTGTCAGTTAATCTGTATCTATTACATAGTGGATGTATTAGTGACATGTCAGTTAATCTGTATCTATTACATAGTGGATGTATTAGTGACATGTCTGTTAATCTGTATCTATTACATAGTGGATGTATTAGTGACTTGTCAGTTAATCTGTATCTATTACATAGTGGATGTATTAGTGACTTGTCTGTTAATCTGTATCTATTACATAGTGGGTGTATTAGTGACATGTCAGTTAATCTGTATCTATTACATAGTGGGTGTATTAGTGACTTGTCTGTTAATCTGTATCTATTACATAGTGGGTGTATTAGTGACATGTCAGTTAATCTGTATCTATTACATAGTGGATGTATTAGTGACTTGTCTGTTAATCTGTATCTATTACATAGTGGATGTATTAGTGACTTGTCAGTTAATCTGTATCTATTACATAGTGGGTGTATTAGTGACTTGTCTGTTAATCTGTATCTATTACATAGTGGATGTATTAGTGACATGTCAGTTAATCTGTATCTATTACATAGTGGGTGTATTAGTGACTTGTCTGTTAATCTGTATCTATTACATAGTGGGTGTATTAGTGACTTGTCAGTTAATCTGTATCTATTACATAGTGGATGTATTAGTGACTTGTCAGTTAATCTGTATCTATTACATAGTGGATGTATTAGTGACATGTCAGTTAATCTGTATCTATTACATAGTGGATGTATTAGTGTATCTATTACATAGTGGATGTATTAGTGACATGTCAGTTAATCTGTATCTATTACATAGTGGATGTATTAGTGACATGTCAGTTAATCTGTATCTATTACATAGTGGATGTATTAGTGTATTTAATACATAGTGGATGTATTAGTGACATGTCAGTTAATCTGTATCTATTACATAGTGGATGTATTAGTGACATGTCAGTTAATCTGTATCTATTACATAGTGGATGTATTAGTGACATGTCAGTTAATCTGTATCTATTACATAGTGGATGTATTAGTGACATGTCAGTTAATCTGTATCTATTACATAGTGGATGTATTAGTGACATGTCAGTTGATCTGTATCTATTACATAGTGGATGTATTAGTGACTTGTCAGTTAATCTGTATCTATTACATAGTGGATGTATTAGTGACTTGTCAGTTAATCTGTATCTATTACATAGTGGATGTATTAGTGACATGTCAGTTAATCTGTATCTATTACATAGTGGATGTATTAGTGACATGTCAGTTAATCTGTATCTATTACATAGTGGATGTATTAGTGACTTGTCAGTTAATCTGTATCTATTACATAGTGGATGTATTAGTGACTTGTCAGTTAATCTGTATCTATTACATAGTGGATGTATTAGTGACATGTCAGTTAATCTGTATCTATTACATAGTGGATGTATTAGTGACTTGTCTGTTAATCTGTATCTATTACATAGTGGATGTATTAGTGACATGTCAGTTAATCTGTATCTATTACATAGTGGATGTATTAGTGACATGTCAGTTAATCTGTATCTATTACATAGTGGATGTATTAGTGACATGTCTGTTAATCTGTATCTATTACATAGTGGATGTATTAGTGACTTGTCAGTTAATCTGTATCTATTACATAGTGGATGTATTAGTGACATGTCAGTTAATCTGTATCTATTACATAGTGGATGTATTAGTGACATGTCAGTTAATCTGTATCTATTACATAGTGGATGTATTAGTGACTTGTCAGTTAATCTGTATCTATTACATAGTGGATGTATTAGTGACTTGTCAGTTAATCTGTATCTATTACATAGTGGATGTATTAGTGACTTGTCAGTTAATCTGTATCTATTACATAGTGGATGTATTAGTGACTTGTCAGTTAATCTGTATCTATTACATAGTGGATGTATTAGTGACATGTCAGTTAATCTGTATCTATTACATAGTGGATGTATTAGTGACATGTCTGATCATAAATCAAGGACATTAATTCACATAGCTGAAACTCAGCCTTGATTCCGATACATTCTAATAAAACTACAGTACAGACCTGTTCAAAGTTTAACACGAAGCTTAAGAATTAGTACCGAATCTGCAGTTCATCTCGGCCTCCTGTTAGCTAGATCGCAACAGGTGCTATCTAAGTCTTGATAACTTTACTGTCATTAGCCATCCACATATTTCAGCTCCTCCGAAGCCGAGCATTGACTCCTCTAAGTTAGCTCAGCGTTAAACTTTTGACAGGTCTGTACTGTACCTTCTGCCTTTTAAATTGGGGAAAATTGGAAAAATTGAAAATTCGAAGTTCTGAGGTACAGCAAACTGCATTATGACATGCTTGCAGTAGCTTGGGATCCTCAATACAAAGATGTTAAACTGTTACAATATCTAACTGTTTGTGGCTAAGGACAACTATATTTAATTTGCTAGTATATCACTGTTGTTTAGGATTTTAGTGATCAAATTGGGAAATTTTAGTTATTTTCCACAGGGGCAACTACCTTTTTTAACATGAAATATTCATGGGTAGAACATTAAGAAAGGTGTTCTTCTGTACTTACTTTCATGGTTGATGAGCTGGTAGCTAATCCAATTTGTATTTTTAGCATGTAGAAATCTTAATTATTGTTGCAATCGAGATATGAACGTGAAATATGTCAATATTAATGCATCACAAATATTTCTCGTTAAACAGTATAACAAGTCAACCTGTTCTGGGATGGTGGAGGAAACCAGAGTATATAATTATAACTCACCTTAACTCATCCACAATACGTATCAGTAATGAGAATGCATTTTTGGCCAGTTTTTTACGTTTGTCACTGGCATACTGGAATTTGTAAAATCTGTATAAAACTTTCTCTATTAGATGTTTTGGAGTAATAAATGTTCTGTATGTGGTTAGGAACGCCTCCTGGTACATAAACTCTACAATACACACAAATACAAAATATTAATTAATTACAGGTAAAATATTAATTAATTGCAGGTAAAATATTAATTAATAACAGGTAAAATATCAATTAATCATAGGAAATAATTATCATACCTGTCTTAAATTTAGAGGATAGGTTCCCATTTCTAGCAGCCAAAATTGCTATTAGCCACTAATTTCTGAGAAATTCTTAAAAAAAAAACAACCAAAATTTAGCAAATTTGTGAAAAAATATTTAAAAAAGGACAATATTTTCACAAATTTCAGAAATTTGGCTACTAATTATCTTGAAATTGTGGAAACCTGGTAAAGATGAGTGTTTTTGTATGATAAATTTAAATGAACTGAAACAAAAGTAAACAAATATATGTAAATGTAAATAATGTTTCAGATGCATATAATTTTTTTTCATCCAAGAAATTTAATGAGGTCATACAGTAGAATTACACTGAGTATATGACAGGCTAACTTATGACCTCTTGATCTCATAATAACTATCCAATGAAATAAATCTCATTAATGACCAATCAAAATTTAACCATTCATGGTGACTTCATTTTCAGTGTCCAATCAAAATAATAAGTCAATTATAACCAATCAATATACCATGTATTACAATAATGATTAGTAAATTATAGCAAACACTGAACTAAATTATTTTATATAACAAAGAAGATAATTCCCAAATAAAGTTCATCAGAGAAAAAATGTACAAAGAAAAATAAATGAAATTTACAGAAAACTTCATTATAATGTCCCTTAAAAACATAGCAAAACTC
Organism: Anadara kagoshimensis; assembly: GCA_021292105.1. NCBI lineage: Eukaryota > Metazoa > Mollusca > Bivalvia > Arcoida > Arcidae > Anadara > Anadara kagoshimensis. The sequence continues at coordinate 64,495,908 of CM037859.1, forward strand.
AGATTGTGTCCCTCAAAAATACAGTAAAACCTCATTATAATGCCCCTCAAAAACACAGCAAACCTCATTATAATGTCCCTCAAAACATAACAAACCTCACATATTGCCAAATTATTTTGAAGTTCTTCTAAGTCTCCCTTGATTCACAGAGATCATGTGTGTGTGAAGTTTAATGAAATTCCTCTGAAGCAGCAATAGGTTATGTCCCCGATGATGTTTTTCAAGCATGCATCCTCCATGGTGGATTTATTGTAGCTCAATCAGGGGCTAAGCAGACTAGTCCAAAGCACTTAAATTGATTACAGATCAGTGCCTCTCACTTGGGAATAAATATTAGTGTGAGGAAGTTTGTTAGTTTGTTTGCAGAAAACCATTGAATGGCTCCCTGTGGATACTTGACACCATCCTCGCACTAAACTGGTACAAGTGAAATAATCTTGACACCATCCAGAACTGAACTGGTACAAGTGAAAGAATCTTGATTGGGGCATAAAACACCATTTCTTCACTTCATTCTCAACTTAAACTGCTGAAATGTACCTAACAAGCCAGCCATGACAAATGTACTTAAAACTATTAAACTGTCTTCTTCAATAAAGTGTGTGTGTGTGTGTGTGTGTGTGTGTGTGTGTGTGTGTGTATAAACATTCATGTTCTTGTGTGTGCATTAACAAAACAGTTTTTAAACAAAACTATAAATATTATGTCTGTGTAGATATGAACATGGTTTTGTACATGGTGATCATTATTAGGTAAAGGAATATGTAAAATGTGTACGTGTATTAGGATAAAAATGTGATGTCAAAATTATTACAACATAAACTTGATACACAATTACGTGAAAAAACAACAACAAAAAGTCTGAAAGTATGAGTTATAAGATATATATCAACAACAGAGCAGATGAATATACCCAAACTTTATCAACATATAACAGAGATAACATATGTACCATACAATACTTACAGCAGTATGTGTGGGGCCTCAAAGTTTGTTACACTACTGTAAACATATTTAATCTCATGTATATTTATTTTTGCAGTAAAGGAAATTTAGAAATATCCACATTGTTAAATTTTTGCATTTTTTAAACATGTATACTATAACACAATAAGCATATTCTCGCTTGGTATTAATTTTTGTGCAAAACAAATGACCGCGAAATAAGCAAAAATTAGTACACCACAAAAATAAATATGTTTGCAGTATTATTTCAAATGGATTGGGAATTGGAAACTGTGATTGATTGATTAATTGATGGATTGAATGTGGTTTTACATCCCAGTATTGAATATTTCACTTATATCAAAACATCACCAGCTGCTATAGGTGATGTGGCAGAAATGTTTCCCTTTGCAGTGCCGTAAGGGCAATTTGCAGGGAGAGTTCTTTAGCATGCCATTCTTCTGTGACTTTATTCCAGAAAATTGTAATCTCCTACACAGTTATTGGTTCAATACTGTATAAAATTGTAATCTCCTACACAGTTATTGGTTCAATACTGTATAACATTGTAATCTCCTACACAGTTATTGGTTCAATACTGTATAACATTGTAATCTCCTACACAGTTATTGGTTCAATACTGTATAACATTGTAATCTCCTACACAGTTATTGGTTCAATACTGTATAAAATTGTAATCTCCTACACAGTTATTGGTTCAATACTGTATAACATTGTAATCTCCTACACAGTTATTGGTTCAATACTGTATAACATTGTAATCTCCTACACAGTTATTGGTTCAATACTGTATAACATTGTAATCTCCTACACAGTTATTGGTTCAATACTGTATAAAATTGTAATCTCCTACACAGTTATTGGTTCAATACTGTATAACATTGTAATCTCCTACACAGTTATTGGTTCAATACTGTATAAAATTGTAATCTCCTACACAGTTATTGGTTCAATACTGTATAACATTGTAATCTCCTACACAGTTATTGGTTCAATACTGTATAAAATTGTAATCTCCTACACAGTTATTGGTTCAATACTGTATAACATTGTAATCTCCTACACAGTTATTGGTTCAATACTGTATAAAATTGTAATCTCCTACACAGTTATTGGTTCAATACTGTATAACATTGCTTAGACAGCTGTTCAGCTTTTCACAACAATTTTTATACAAAACTTGAAAAACATGTACTTGGCAAACACCTTCAGAAAGGCAATAGAATAAATGTCCAGTGGTGTGGTTGTTGTACAATTGGAAGACCCTTAACTATCCCACTTAAAAGATTATTCAGGTAACCAGTAGAAACAAGGAGCTGGTCCACACAAACATTATTGCTATGGTATCCCATGGTACACAAGGTCACCCTGTTTCACACACATATAGATAGATATTTTGTAACAGTAAGTCACTGAAACAACAATCAAAATGACAATGATAAAGCATGTATAACAAACAACTATTTGATATTTAAATCCACAGATGTACATATTCTATTTCATTAAGCAGATATCAATATCAAATAAAGGTCTATATTATGAATTAAAATACATATACAACAAGCATGTGATGTTCACAAAATAAAAGCTCAGATAACGTCAGCGCTGTCAGTCTGGCAGTGTGGAAATGACATGCTGTTAGAACATTAGATCTAAAGTAAGATGGATTAATTCACTATATAGATATATTTGTATTTCATACATACACTAGGATTTCATATTTTACTTTCTCTGAAACTTATCCTATCAATTTGAGCACCTTTTCCCCAGCGGCAAAAGCAGACATTTCACAGTGACCTTTGCAGCGACTGATTCTACCTTTTTGTACATAACCCTCACAGTAAGCATTTTTTTAATGCCCTTAGCAGCAGATTTTTTGTAATCTTTTAACAATAAATTTGAAATGGCATAAGCAGCTGACTCATATTTGAAATGGTGGAATTGAATATTGACATTTTGTGATGACCAATACTTTTATGATGACAGATACTGATATTCTGTGATGACCGTCAGAGATATTGATATTTTGCGATTGATCGAAACTGATTTTTTAGGATGAGCATAACAGATATTTTGTGATGACCCAGGCAGATGAATGATCTAAAATTTAAAGCGTTAAAGACAATGTCATGACATGATATGACATGGTCATGGATAATATGAATTTAATACAGACTCAATATGACCAGGAATTGGTAAATGCATGCCCACAAATCTTGATACTAACAATGCTTAATATCAGCAATGAAGACCTGCCTTAAAATATGTCACAAGGAAAAGAGAAGAAAAATACTGATACATATTTAGGTATACATTTTAGGAATATTTTACTGTATTGTTGTAAAGATGTGAAGTGATATGTGAAGAAAAAATAAGATCATCAAAGGAAATTTGATTTATTGTGCAAATATCACATGCATGGATAATATATGTAGTCAACATAACATAAATCATGCCTTCCATAGAAACTTGCAACTTGTAACAAGAACAAGTGACTCTCTATTTCTGCTGACAGAAGGTACAGATGTGTTAAATACTCACTCATACACTTTATCAAATTTATATCAAAATATCAAAATGTATTGGTAAGACATCCTTTTGTATCCCCCACCATTAAATTCTTTGTAAATTTTTTGAAAATTTATTTTTCATAGCAATGTTCGAAATAGTTTTATTCCATCATGTTGATTTTTTTAATCAAAAATAAAATTTAGTGGAGGTAAATGCATTTATTATATGTTCATTTGTTTCTCTTTACAAACTCATTTCAAGATTATAATAGGCTCTCTGTATCATGTGACAGTCACATGATGTAAAAAAAAAAACTTCACTTCCATTGCAGTTAGAAAGTCACTTCCTTTACATATATAACAAACACAGTGATTGGTTGGAGATGACCTATGATACAAACTCACCCTCCTGATTAGACAGGTCTGTCTCTGATCCTTTGATTGGAAGAAAATTAAATTGACAGTTAAAATAACATGAAACAGGAGATCTGAATAAACCAAGAGAAATGGATTTTAAATAGGACTCACCTATACAACATGTGATACTGATTAACTTTTGTGTAGAACTATAATTTCTGCTATTTACAGGAAATGTTAATGCTATGTTTCCATTTGTGGTAGCCAAAATATCCATTGGCTATTAATTTCCAAGAAATTCTTTCAAAAAGTATTCTATTTTCGCAAATTTGTGAAAAAAATGCTTTAAATAGAACTATATTTTCACAAATGTTGGAAAATTTGGCTACTAAAAAAATTTGTGAAAATCATAATTAATGGAAATAACAGTTCCAAACAATTGTTAACAGTATTACATTGTACTAAACTACAACTCTGATTTGTTTTACAGTAATAATTTTACATATTATTCTACCATCAGGTTTTTGGAATGTTTAAAAAAAAATTCTAAAATTTTGCAAACAAGTTGAAGAAAAACCGAAATCACAAATAGTAAACTGAAAATTTAAGGCCAGATTTAAGCCAGGGGTTAAGGGACAAATCTTTTTCTGAAATTAAATTTCCTGATACATATTATTAAATGCGTAATATACATGTATATGAAGAACCGGTAACCACCACATACCATAAGCCATAATAATGGCTTGTCTCAAATGCAATATAAGGCATAAATATTTATTAATTTAGATATGTATGAATATAATTAAAATTATTTAAAAAGACCTTGAAAGCCTGGATATAGGGCCATGCAGTTTGTTTTTGTTTTAATTTAGCAATTATTATCATGCTGTCTGGTATTTCGTACCAGTTAGAGTATATTTGATATATAGTTAAATGTTACTCAATAATTAATATCAATAAGTTACTTCCCCTTATTTGCTTGACAGCAGATACAAAGAGTGAGTAACATGGAGTTTTATTATACCGTTCAAGATTATTCACATATATTCAGATGTCATTAGCTGTCTGTTTTTTGCTAAAATTCCAAGCTATCTGTGTATTTGCTGAAATTTATACCTATGCAATGAGCGACAAAAATTATTTTTCACAAGATGCCTATTATGAAATGGGGACTTTGTTTTAAAGGTCTTGTTTAACCTAAAGAACCTGTCAATATCAGGACATGACAGTCCTGTACTTTATTATGATGCTGCATGAGAACATGCAATAATTCCATGCCAACAAGAAACTGATTTGTCCAAACAAAGCAACAAAAAAGTTCTTCAAAATTTTAAGAGAAATTCTTTTCATCCAATCAAAATAATATTATATTTGATTGTATATTTTCATTTGCCTGAGAAAAAATCCACTGTTTCTGTAGCGTTGTGATTGACCTATTAAACATTATTAAACATTTCTGGAAAAAATGGATACATGCCATTGTTACTAGGGGTAACAGGTTAAACTAGCCAATGAAATGATAAGTGTATGTTTATCTGTCACTGAAACTTTGTTATGAATAAAATGATAATGTAACCACATTACACAAAATTTCTCTCTATCCCTGCACCCCTTCTCTCTCTCTCTCTTTCTCTCTCTCTCTCTGACATTTCTGAATCAGTGTAAAAAAGTAAGCAGTTGTTCCCAACAGTTACTAGTCTTGGACTGTCGACTGGCTGTTATTTCCAGTACAGTTTAAATATACTGGTCCTAGCAACGGAAAACTTAATGCAAAGTTTACAAATTATTTAGAAACAGTGCAATGCAGACATTGAAAATTTAGAATTTTAAAGCAAGCAAGTTTTAAAATAATTTCTGCTGCAGCGTTATCAAGACTGTTAAGTGCACAAATATCGATGAACCATATGGCTAAACGTTAACAAACATTAAATATTGACAGAAAGTACAGAAAAAAACATGTTAATGATGAAAAAGGAACACTTATTTTCTGTTGTAGTTGTGACTTAGAATCAAGCTGATATAGTTGATTTAACAGTTGTAACTGCAGATAATGTAGTATGTGTTTGGGCAAGGACAAAATAATTAGAAATAAATTACATGAATAAATTAGTAATTTACAAGGCGTATAAATTCTGTTTCAATTTGTGTATATTTTATATCTAAAGCAATGAAAAAATGGGATTCATATTTTCTCTTTTTTATCAATCAAAATAAAATATGTACTTGAATTATAAACCAAGAACAAAAATTGGAAAAATTAATATTTATGTTTGCCTTTTTACTTCAAATACGGTATTTACAAGCCATGAAGAAAAAATATATGAAAATTTGGAATAAATTTCCTATTTTTACAATCAAAACAAGATTTTTACAACCTATGAAAAAATTAGAATTTATTTTCCATTGTTAACAATTAAAATAAGATTAATGTAAGTAGATATCTTAAGTGAACCTCATTACAAGATGATGTAAATCCTGGGGACTTATATCTGACATCTGACACTTGTAACCATGGTAACTATATATAGACTTACCTAGTTTACCTGCCGCAGTCGCATGTACCACTAAAGCATCCACAAGACCACCTCTGATGTCAGGGCCATCTTCAGTCTTAAATAAGAAATTAAAATGAAACGTAGAATATTACAGCTGAGTAACACATACTTAACAATATTCAAAGATACACAAAACACGACACAACATGGAAATATATTATTAATCAGGAAAAATTTTGTGAGACTTAATTTTTGCAAAAATTGCATTACAATATATTCATATTGCTGGATGATAGTCAGTGATAATACACTTTTAGCAAAAGTTTTTATTTTAACATCCTGTTACTCTCAAATAAAGCCAACACTCATGAGTCTGGGTCATCTTAATCATCAAGATGCTTTATCAGTTATCTCCCTTAGATTTGGACAGGAACATTGACTACATTACAAATACCAAATAACTAACTTATATCAGTAATGAATTAATTTTATCATTTAAACCTTGTTCAGAATAATATATACACTTGCGCTAATATATACACAGAAATGCATGTTACTAACACTTTTTCAGAAGTAATTAAAACTATCTCTTCAAATTATGTCTTTGGAATGCCATCTTGAACCCAAGGCAAACACCTTTGGATATGGACTACTGTCAACCAATACTGATGAACTGCATGGTCACTAAAGTGAAAATGTACACACACACTGCTGAACAGTCTTAGGTAAAATGTGCGCATTTTAAGTTATACCAATGTTCAACTTCATGTTCATGCTGACAAACATTCTCCAGCCAAATGACAACTTTGCACAGGGGACCTAAAACAAATATGTCTCCGAGGTTTTTATTAAATTTGTGCTATTTTTCGATTCTTGGTGGCCTAAATCATCAATGGTAACTCATATCTGAAAATTATTTCAAAAAGTAACCTGTTTTAGAAAATTTGTGAAAAAATATTTTAAAAATGACTTTATTTTCACACATTTTGGAAATTTGGCTACTTCCAATTTTAACTTTGTGGAGATCTAGTTTATGTATAATAAACTAACCTCTTTTTTCCTAACCAGCTGGTCTGACACATCAACATCATCGAGTGGATTAAGTTCAGCAAAGTCAGAGTCAGCGTCTTTTGGGATATCTGGTTTAGTTTCTGTTAGACAAAGTTTATCTTTAACTTGACCTGGCGGTGCTGAAGATCGTTTGGGTTCTCTGTAAAAAAAATAAATTTAAATATTAAAGTCACTAAAGCATGGTTCATACAGATTTTGAGGTAAAAAAAACAAATTAAGGATTTTCAACAGTTTTTCAAGACTTTTATCTACTTTTTCAAGGGCTATGAAGATAATAACAAAATGCCTTGTGTTTATTTTATTCATGTAGCCTGGCTTGGTCAACCATTGGCTATTAAAAAGTCATTTCTTCATAAATGAGATCAATCCCACAAACAACAAACAAGGCTAGTCCTATGTAAACTAACGATTTGATTTAAGAAATGACATTGTTTTGTTTTCACTTCATGCTAGTATGATACCGGGTGTTCCGGGTACAAATTGCATGAAGAGCAAAGCCCAAAACAATGTCATTTCTTATATTTACAATTCATTTTGTTTATCTAATCTGCTATATGGACTTAAAACTATTACTGCATTTAATTTTTGTTAATTAACTTCATCTATTGGTTTTAGAGCATCGTAGAACCCATCTACTGCATCTTGCTAAAGGATGACGTCATCGATGAGTGGGATGACAGGTGACCTCACCTGCTTCCATTGATGAAAACATAGCACTGCCGTGCTGTTGTACGGCATAGTTGGGAAAATGGTGTTGTGGCAAGACAGAATATAACCGAAAATCTCCCCCACCCCCACCCCCCGGGAAAGGGGGGTTGGCTGGTTCGATCTATGCATAGTCCGACAGATGTTTTTTGGAAAAAGAAACAATGTACCAAACCATGTATTGCTAAATTAAATGGTAGAAAATAATAATTTCATAAATATATGAAAAAGACAATCAGTAATTAAAATTAAATAAAGTTTTATAAAGTCGTATCCGATCGTTTTGTCATTTCGGATAGAGAGATAGTAGAGTTTTGCAGACCCTACCCTACCTATGAGGGGGTACATTCTAGCGGTTGCATGTAACTGGATCATTTGCTGTTAAATCTGGGTTTTAATAAACTGCTGATTATCACTCACAATATTCCTGTTTCATGTTAATGGTGAAGTATTTAAAATCCACATGTGGTCATTTGCACACAACACTGTACGAATTATCTCCCTTTCACGAAAGTGAAATCTAATCGATAAACAGTTTTAAAATATGACACAATTGCCTCAACATCAAAATACGTTACCATACCCTTCAAAATAAATTTAAATTACCGTAGATTTCATGAAGAACTCATTAAATCTACCTGCCATTGCTGTTTATTTCATAAAAAGTTATGATTTTACATCGTAGGACGCAAACTTCTCGGACTACTTTTTATTGTAAACACAAGATCAGTTCGCCAAGTTGCAGAAATTATTGGATGCATACCGTCGCAATATTTTACTAGATTCCACGATGTATTCCGAAAATTTATTCCAAATGTGCATATGTAACCAAATGCATTACCCGTCTCAGAATACATATCTCACGATAAAACAGATATATTTCTTTCACACTCATTTACCAGGCGCACTACTTCCATGCGTACTCATATCTTATAATTTCATAGCAAAGAAGCCTGATATCTTGGAAGAAAGCGATAGCAAAGTACGCGTTCACTGTTGTGAAACGCCGTACAAAAAACCATCAGTTCAAAAAGGTCAAACATATGTTTTTATAGACATATGAAGCAAATTTACGATAATCTTGAGACATAGCTGTCATAAACGGAAAATGGTTGCTATTGTATGTAATCATCATGTGTATAAACACTGCTGACAATGATTGGGAATTCTAATACACAAAAGTGGTAAAAAAAGGATGTAGGCATAACCGGATCATTGGTAAAAAAACATGAACAACTCTTTCTGATAATTTAATGACAAGTTATTTGTCAACCATTTTCCAATTCTACAAGTACATATTCTATTTCTTTATCTTAATTCATATTCAAGGATTTTTTGAGGGCTCAAACCTAAAATTTATTTTCAAGGAATCACTTAAACTGTATTTATTTAATTTGCAGATCTTACTTTGATTATTGATTACACTCTCATGCTATTCAGGGTTCACACTGTCAGTCGCAAATGTCGCAATTTGAGAGCACTTTACATAAATTAGAACAGAAAATCATCTTAAAATAGAATGTCCTAGAACACTTAATATTTGTTTGAAATTTGCTAAAAAAATTAAGCCAGTGTGGGCCCTGCTATTATCTGTTATATTGACTTACAATTCAGCAGCTATTGCTAGAGGTGATCCTTCTACCAAACTGAATGCCTTCTCCCGTGGATATTCCATAGACGTGTCAGATAAACTGGAGGTATTCGATATCTGGCTGGCACGATTTGATATATCCAGCTAAAAGTTAAAAGAATAAGAATGTTAATATAACCAGTCATATGAAACTAGATATATATATCAAGCTAAACATTGAAATTTAAATAATATTAAAGTTCCGATAGCCAGCTAAAATTGAAATAGTAAGTTGTTTGATTAATTTATTGAATGGGGTTTTTATGCCCTAGTCAAGAATATTTCACTGATATCAAGTCACCAGCTATAGGTGCTGAGGCAGAAATTGTTCCCTTTGCAACTCAGAATAATGTGCAGGAAGAGTTCTTTAAAATGCTACAAGACCCTGTGACTTTCGTTTAGCCAAATGTCAAGTACTAGCCAAAAGAAAAGTCATACTACTGTAGTATATGCTTTGTTCTGCTGGAAATCTCTAATAATTCTCTCTCTCTCTCTTTCTCTCTCTCTCTCTCTTTATTTAATTACCCACCTTTCTTTTAACTGGTAATGGAGGTATGGCAGGACTGCTGGGAGAACTACCACTGAAAGACGAATCTGTACTTATATCTGATATCACACTGATAGTGTTGGATCGTGGGTAAAGTGGCTGATGCAGCTCCATCTGGTGTTGATGCCACTGTGCTTCGTAAAAATTGATCGAATGTCTCGAGTAAACTGCTTCATTTATTGTTGATGGCTGTGTGTATGATCCAAATGTTTGCATATAAGCATGTACTGAAATTCAAAGTAAACAAGTTAGAACTGAAATGAGATGCTATTTTAAAATTGTCACACAAACTTATCCCAACTAGGAAATCCTCAACAACATAATCAAAATGTGAATAGCCAATAACACATTTACTCTACACACAGTTTGTTCCTGTGAAGTTTCAAAAAAAGATATGTTAATTTCTTTTCGAGAACAGTGGCAGAAAAACATTGGCAAAAAAAAAAAAATGAAGTGAACACTTTGTTTGAGGGACATAATGAAATGTACTGAGCCAACATTACTTGAAATAATAAATGTATATCCAACTTTAGTTAGGACAATTGTTCCTGAATATGGGCCAAATCAAACACTAATGATTAAGTACATTTAATGTTTTGTGTAAAATGCTTGACAAAAAATCTGCATTAATACATGCAAACAACTATTAGATATCTACTTTTATCGACAAACAATAAATATGTTGCCATGACAACTAAATAAACACCCCCTCATGTCATGCAAGTATATACTTACTGTGTTTATTTTTAGGTGGTAGAGGTGGAGGTCTCTGTAAACTTTCCAGACTCGAGTGACTGGCACTGGAAAATGTCTCTGAACTGGAATATGTATCTTGTGAACTAGTCCTATGTGAAAATGATATAGTGTTTGATTTCTGTAACTGGAACCCTGATAGAGATTGTGAACTACTCGTGGATGATGATGACATTCTGGCCTCGGACGACTTAGCCTCGTACGATGACACACTCCGTGCTCCGGACATTAAAATACTACTTAACTGTTCACTTCCTTCTGGAAAGTTATCATAATGTGATGGAAGTCTATTTAAACGTTTTGTTGGTAACGGTGGCGGTTGTCCATCCACTGTCATCATTTCAGTTGGTATTGGTTGATGTGTCATACTGGCAATGTCTGTCGTTAAACGATTCAAACCCTGTGTCACTTGTTTAATTTGTTCAATTGTACACTCAGATTGAGAGGAACTTTTATTTATAATATGTCTTGTATTTACACAATTCTCAATCCGTGTATCTGATGAAGTCCGTGAAAAACTATTTGTGCGACTACTCCTCTGGCTGGATGAATTCAACAAATCTTCTGAAGATCTATTTAACCCTGATCCTATACTACTAGTCGGAGATCGACTCATCGGTGAAATACTATGTGGAGACTGACTCCTATCTAACAGTCCGAGACTTGACGACAACTCACTTAAAGAACTAGATATTAAGAAACTACTATGTGGTGATTGGCTACTACTTGAGGTCATGTGACTTGTTTTTGGCGTACTAGCGAGGAATTCTAAGGTACTGGTTAACGAAGATCTGTTTTCTTTCTCTGGTATTGGAGGAGGTTCATCTTCTGAATATTCTTGTGATTTCTGTTGAACCAGCCTAGTAATATAAATAATAAAATATTATGACAATCTGTAACCGATATTTATGTAACACAGCAACCTTGACTACTGTATAATGCTTATATTTCGCTGTGGTTTTATTTTCGCTATATTCACAGTCATGTGTATTCCCGCGAAAATAAAACCGTCGCAAATATACACTGGAATTACCAGCCCATTAATCTTCCTAGTCATTTTCCTTTAATCAGATAAGACCGCGAAAATTTAACACCGTGAATACACTAGTCATCCTCAAACTGTGAAAATTTGACACTGTGAAAATAAAGCAATATACAGTATTTAAAATTGACAAAAAAATCCTATGTTGAACCCTGTTTGAAAATCTAGTTCAAATTTCCGATGAAACATATTTTTACAATGCATCAGATACAAATTTTTTTTATTTCCCCTAACCATTATATTTTTAGCTATCTGCATTGGAATCCACTTTTGTCATGCAAAACATATATTACTATGTGTGTGTGTGTTGTATAGCCAATTAATAGAGGTGGTAGTAGTAACAATTCTCACTCTCTCTCTCTCTCCGATGTAATTACCTATGAACAGTTGTACTATCGACTAATAGAGGTGGTTTTGGCGGTGGTGACGGTTCTTTCTGTGGTATCGTCCTGTGGTTACTGGTGATGCTATCACTAGATCGAGACGTTGGAAAGCTAAAGGGTGTATTATCATAAATACCCATCTCACTTGTATGTTGAAGGATTTCCTTCTCTCTAGGTGTAAGGGGTATATCAGGTAGCGATGATCTTTTTGAACTTGAAATTAAATACAGAAATTCATTTCAGCATTATATAATTACTGTAAAGGGGGAAATTTTCACGTGGGTAAAATTTGTGCTTATTTCGCGCTTAAGAAATTACTGCAAAAATTTTACCCATGCGAAATTGTCTACCATACACATATACAATATACACCCACTTATATTAGAAACGCGAAAATTACACCCACGCGAAATGCAAGATTTCAGAAATCGTGTAATTTTCACCCCTCGAAAATAATCCCCTTGACAGTATTTGTGAATTTTGTGTCATTTATTTTATATTTACATGAAAATGTTTTGATTACCAATCAGGGATTAAGCTTATTCTTTAATTACATGATTAGATGTAAAATGCATTCATTTTTACAAAATTCTTTTTTTCTTACTGATTGTTATGGTTATGGTTACCAGACCAGTTTCACTTTCCAATGACAAGGGTGACAGTTCTTACCAAAGTTGCACTTTATGGTGATTACAGAAGGTAGGAGAGGAAGAGTTACAAGTGAATTCCAGTTGTTAATTGACAGCTAACTGTCAATGAGTAATTAAAATATTATGTCAATTTATGTTTACTTATTTTATATATATATATATGGATATGTAAAATTGTTATACAGGTATAAGAATGTATTAGACCATTAGGTACAGGACTGTAATAGGTGTGGCTTGGGATAAGCCAGAATCCACCTACTGACCATAGAGAAATTAAATTATTTTAAAGAAGTTAAATCTTCAAGTTATATTTTTGTGTAGCCAGCTTCACTATTTGGTTACATTTTGAATAAAGTCAATGTCACCAAATTCAGCAGCTTGGTGATAGAAGTTTTATTTTTAGGTGTTTTTCTTCAATAGTTCAAATACTGTAAACATATTTATTTTCGCAGTGTACTGATTTTCATTTATTTCAATGTCATTTGTTTTGCCTGAAAATTAATACCAAGCGGAAACTAGATCTGTCTCTTGAGAACCAAATACCCACAAACCCCAACATTGACCTTGTGACCTTAACCTTTGACTTATGCAAATAACTTTGGTTTGCGACACATCGTCTCATGTTGGTTTACATGTGTGCCAAGTTTGATAAAAATTCATCCATAGACATGGAAGATATGGAGCAGACAGAATATTAGGACAGACAACCAGACGAACAGACAGACAGACAGATGGATGGACAGACAGACGGACAGACAGGGTGATTCCTATATACCACCCTAAACTTTGTTTGCAGGGGGTATAATTACATTATGCTTATAGTGTTATAGTGCATATTTCAAAAACGAAAAAAAATGAACTACGCGGATATGTCTCAATTTCCTGTACTGCAAAAAATAGATACACTCGAAATTAAATACATATACAGTAAATAATATCCAGTATCTGAGGACCACATATTCATTACCATGACCAGGTTACAAGTCCTGACTTACCAATTGGAATGGTTGGTATCTATCACAGGTGATTTTGGAGGTTGTACTGCATTCTTTCTGTCTTGGAGTTTGTCAACACTAATCTGTTTTAGTTCCTAGAGACAAAATAAATACTGTTATGTAATAACAACTGATAATATACACAAATTGTCAGCAAAATAAGTGATGTTAGTTAAATCAGAGAGAGAAGGAGAGAGAGAGAGAGAGAGAGAGAGAGAGAGAGAGAGAGAGAGAGAGAGAAGGCAATCAGCCCAGAGATCGTGAAGGGAACAAGTTTCCAGAGAACAATCACCAAAACTTTTCAAAAATAAATATGTCCAAGTTTAAACCAAGGTAGAATCCACAAGTCCATAATAACAGCAATGGTACAGGATTAGAGTTTCAATACACATTACACAATGTATGTTTGTTTTTGTGTTTGAAGAAAGAGAGGCAGACAGACAGAAAGAAAGGCAAACAAAGAGAGCTTACCTCAACTCCAGCAGATAATGCATTGATGACCTCGTGTGCGTTATCTTTATTAAGGACTTTTGAGCCATGTAGCAGGATTTCATCCGCCCATTTAATAAAGCGAGCCAAACATTGACATACTTTATTGTGACGTGACAGCATGGTTGTACTGTAATATAAATAAAATAAATGCTACAAGAATCACAAAAATTAATATAAGTCAAGTATAAAAAAGTATAAATGATTTTATAATAGTCTTATGAACTTCAAATTTAAATCTCCATGATAAATATGTATACAGTCATAACAACTGTTTCCAAGACGACAGGGATTGCCGCACTGGGTATATCTTTATATGGCCATAATAGTTACCATAAGTGGTCATTATTGACAGGTTATGCTGCAAGTATTATCTACATATAAATTTTGTATCTAAAATTAAAATTTTATTACCTGTCATTGGTCATGAAGTAATTACTGATAAGTGTAAAGACATCCATAACGGTTTCCAGGACGACGGTTGCCGTGTTAGGTATAACTTGTAATTTCTCATGTTCTACAACTGCCTGT
Organism: Anadara kagoshimensis; assembly: GCA_021292105.1. Lineage (NCBI taxonomy): Eukaryota > Metazoa > Mollusca > Bivalvia > Arcoida > Arcidae > Anadara > Anadara kagoshimensis. The sequence goes on from CM037859.1 coordinate 64,511,032, forward strand.
ATGTACTTCAGAGACCTGTAGACCTTATTTACCTCTTCTTGAAGTTTATCAACATCCTACAAAATAAATCAAACAAAATCTTATAAAGCAAGTACCGGTAAAGTACAATTTTATTGTTCCATATAAACTTTTTTCTACTGAAAATAGAGATATGTAGGGAGCAAAAACACTGGAGCACTATTTATAGAGATAATGCAGGGGTCATCAGATGAGGACCAATGATCATGGAAAATGAAGATATGCAGGGACAACCAGAAGCGGACCACTTATTATGAAGATATGCAATGATCTCCAAAAGAATAACACTGATCATGGAGATATGCAGGGAGAACCAGAAGTGGATAACTATTTACAGATATATGAAAGGACCACACAAAGAGGACCACTTTTTATGGAGATATATAGTGAACATCAGAAGAACAATCACTGATCTTAGAAAACCAGTTATGAAAGACAGAAAGACAGATTAAGAAGAAGAATGGAAAGCGAGATCAAATTGATGACAGAAGACCTGAGGTGAAGTGGAAAAGGAAAGACAAATTTGGGTAAATAAAATTAAAAGAAAGGATATAGTCTTATAAATGAGACTGAATTATTGGAAAGAAAAAAGATATGATGTGAAAGTTATGGAGTGACTATAATATTGGGAAGGTCAAACATAGGGAGAGGATGATTCCTATACATGTATACCCTCCAAAACTAATATGCACATGTATGTGTCTAAATTAAGTAAATGTCTGTTTACTGGTAAAATCTGACTCAATATAAATCTAAAACAGACCTTCTATTTCACATCAATTTACCTATTTTCTACTTCATTAAAGGTGTGTTTTAGTTTTCTATTTCCCCTATATTCAGTACCGTAACTAGGCCCTTAAATAAACCGAGGCAAGAAGTAAAGACCAATCTATACAGTACTAACAGTCTCAATGTTTTACACATCTTTCACATGTACGGAAGGTATTATGATACAGTATAATAGGAAAGCTCAAAACTAGACCAGCTGTTGTAAAATTGGTGGAATGGTTTTTCGCCATAAAAACTAGTTTAACCAAGCCAATAAACCTTGTAATTCAGGTTAGAGGATAGTTTAATTGTTTAAACTCTCAAAATATCACTTCTGTGCGAAAAAGTACTTGTTAAATTTTTACCGAGGCAGTTGCCTCGGTTGCCTCATAGGTAGTTACGGTACTGATATTTGCCAGATACCGAGTATTAACCAGTCAAATTGCTACTAACTCACCATATCAGAATCCATTAAATGAGATATCTCTGGTATTCAATGTAACACTCTAATTCACCAGAACCTCATAACAACCTGGCTTCTCACTATGATTGTGCAACAGTTTTAATTCAAAATAACATCATCATGCAGTAAAGCCTTGTTATAATGTCCCTCAATAACCTTGACGATGCTTATGGTCACAGTAAAACTATCTTAGAATGCCCTTGATGACTTTGCCACCTCATCACACTATTTTGAAGTCCCAAAATATGTTTTCTCACTGTTTTTGTTGATAATTCTCCTTCAATTTATAGTCAAACTCCTTTCAGATGCCAAAAATTGACTGACCAATAATGGCAAATTCCGATGACAAAAATTGACTGACCAATAATGGCAATTCCGATGCCAAAAATTGACTGACCAATAATGGCGACGAATCAAGGTTTTACTGTACATGTATTTTCACTATAACAATCCATATTATGGAGATGATACAATCTGATCTATATCATAATTAAATGTCTGTTAATAATTACCATACTCTTCAAATTATCAGAGCTGTAATGTCATCCTAACTGTCCAAATCACTTATAAAGTCAGGTGTCAAAATCTATTTAACTACATGTATTTATTAAACTTTAGATGCAACAAGCTCCGTATTTTTCTGAATTTCAATGACATAATTTAAATGCATGTTCTGATTCAAACACAAAAACTTAATCCTGAATAAATTTCAGAACCTACTCGATAGAACATGAGATGTAATAACACCTGTAAGGTTCTGAACCTGGATGTAATGGAAGTTAATAACACAATCCAAACTCTTAAATATTAACAAGGACAGCTTGAATGTTTTAACACCTCTGAAATCATAGACATAAACAGTGTTTGCTTGCTCACAGATCACATATAGATGTAAAACTGTCAATCAGATTGGAAGTTAATAAAACTTCCAAACACATAAACAAGAACTACCCCCTGAAAGTTAACACATCCAAAATCGTTATTATAAACATGGATCACTTGAAAGTTGCCAAAAGGTAACATGTATACACAAAACTCTATCAATCTGCTTGAAAGTTAACATCCAAAATCCTTTAAACTGGGATCGCTTGAAACTTGCTGAAAGATCACATTTAGATGTAAAACTCTGCCAATCAGCTGGAAAATTAAATAACACCTCACATATCCTAAACAGAAATCCCTAGAAATCCAAAATCCTGAACATAAACACTGCTCCCTGGACAGTTGTTGACAGGTCATACACAATATTACCAATCCTCTGTGAAAGTTAACAACACCTATTAATAAGCTGAACAGAGAAAGCTTGAAAGTCAAATAACATCTCCATTATCCTAAACTGTAACAGGGATTGCTTGAAAGTGTACCACCACCTCCAGAATTTCTACACCTCAATGTGTATCAAGGAAGAGGGTGATAACTTGTGAAATTTAACCACAATATTTGGTAAAGTTTTCTGATTGGTCAGATAAAGTATTTAATATTTCCTTTTTTCTGTTGATATGTAAAACAGGAAGTATTAAAATTATAATATACTTAATCACATTATACTTCACTTCCTGAAAAACAGCAAGAAAAATGTAATCTCATATCCACAGTAATCCTTTAATCACATGATCAAATATTGAAGGCGGTCATTCTACTAAATCTGAGGCCAAATATCGGCCACTTTTCTCATCTTCTCAAATTAAGGCTAAATTTCGACCCTACTTCACAGCTTTTCAATTTGAGAACAAATATCAGACCCATTTCTCAACTGTTCAATTTGAGTTCAAATATCGGACCCATAAATCATCTGCTCAAATTGAGGTTAAATATCAGACCTATTTCTTAAATACAAACATATACTGCTAAAATATTTCCTCATAAAATGAACAGGGACCCAGCACCAAATTTTTCTCCCAGTCCCATACTGACAGCCAGTGAACCAGTCGATACTCTGTCCTAATATGGAAGAAATAGCTCAAATTTTAGAGTCATATGTTTGAACACACAACCTCCTGCTCTCATAACAAATACTCTACCACTGAGCCATGGTGGTCATTACATAGATGTCAAAATTGAGGTCCGATGTATTTCTAGTTTTCATAGGTTTGTATTGACTGATTTTTTATTGAACTCTTAACTGTTTAAGTTCCCATAAAATCAAATACAAACAGTATTTTCTCACTGATTCTGACAAAGTTTAATTTAAGTGCCTGTTGAGATGTGTTAAGAGGCCGTTTGACATAACTATGTACAAAAAAAGTTCAAATAGCGTTTTATTTCTGGAAAAATATCGTAAATACAGGCTGTACCAAGTGTACTTATAAATAACTAATTAGTGGTAAAGCATTAACAATTTAATTAGGCAATTAATATTGATACAAATATTAACTTAACAAATATTTCCGACAAAATGTTTCATAATTTTGATCTTTTGTTTTGGGTGTGAGAAATAGGTGACCATAGTTTTTGCCATGCTTTGATTGGTTGATTAATTGGAGAGGGTTTTATGTCCCAGTCAAGAATATTTTACTTATATTGAGATGTCACCAGCTATAGGTGAAGTGCATGACAGAAATATTTACCTTACAGTTTAAATTATGCTCACACTGCCCAATGGCCAATGTGCATGGAGGGTATGTTTGCTTGCTCTCATTTCCTCCAAAAGACTTCATGACTTTTTTTTCTCCGAGTGTTTTTCCATGCTGTGGGGTAATGATATTTTACAGTTTTTTTAGTTCTTTGACTGTGGAGGAAACAATGTAATGATAACTTTTAGCAAGTGAGTTGTCAAACTAGATTTAAACTGAGATGAAAGTCAATAAAGACATAGACTACTTGGCCAGTAGCCCCACCCCCCATCCCAACCCCGTCCCACCAACCCCACCTCCCAAGCATTACACAGGTGGGTATTTATTATCATTTGGTAGTACTAGTGTGGTGATATGTTGATGTCATGACGGAGCTAGGTTTTCTGATGTTGATGGTCACTGTTATTACTACTTGGTAGTACTGGTGTGGTGATATGTTGATGTTATGACGGAGGTTTTCTGGCAGTAAGTGCTTATGTTAATGGTCACTGTTATCATAACATAGATACAGAGAGGCTAGTGACCTTATGACCTCTATCAATCAAACAATCTGTCATCACAGCTGGAGAAGAAGATACCTAATTACTTCCCACACTATGAGATAAAAGAAGGAGGGGGATGATGGGGGGGGGGGGGGGGGAAACTTAGGGTGATATTCTAAAGGAGGGGGTTAATGATTAGGGTGAATACTTGCTAAAAGGAAGGGTGAATGAAGAGGGGGTCAGGACTTAGTAAGGACACTATTGTAAAGGGAGAAGTGGTTTAGTGATGAGGTTGGGGGTTACTAACTTGGGATGATTTTATGAGGGAGGGGGTAGGAAATTCTAAAAGGACAGGCCGGTTAATGATTGAGGGGACTAGATACTTACTTAGCTAATGCAGGGGGTTTAATGATTAGGGGGATACTTAGTTTGGATGATATCATGAAGGAAGGGGTTAATGATTAGGGGGATATTGAGATAAGGGGATACTCCAAAAAATATTGAGGAGGGAAGTTAATGATTAGGGGGATACTTAGGGTGATAATTTCTGTCAAAAATTGACCCAAGTTAGTAAATGCACATATTGGTAAAATACAGATGCAACTCATTTTCCTATTCCATTTCATGGAACCATTTTGTATTCTGTTAATACATAGACTGATAATGAGAAATGGGGAATTGTAATGATGAGAGGGGGGTTATATCTCAGTAATCTGTAAGTATATTGACAGTGAAGGAAACTGGCTGAGGTAATTATGCAGGGAGGGATAGAAAGATAGTTAAGATGATGTATGGTCTAGGTAATGGTCAGTGATGTTTGTATGATAAATGACCAGTAAACTGTGTATCATATAAACAATACCATCTTATTACAATTACTTTATTTACAATACTTTATGATCTGTGTTTCCTTTATTGGCTTTATAATGTAAGTGTGGTACTTAGTGGTCATTAATAGCCAGCAGACAATTATCCATCAAGATATAAACAATCAAGGTTTCCTTCAAATCCTCTCTCTCTCTCTCTCTCTTTCCATGTGTGATCACCTCTCTCTATGTGTTGAGTCTAATTTTCTTCTCTCTCTCCATGTGTTTACCCCCTCTCTTTATGTGTTGAGTCTATATTTCCAAACTCTTTCTCTTCCTCTCTCAATATGGTTTGTGATGAGAGAGAAAAGAAAAAGGAGAGAGAGAGAGAGAGAGAGAGAGAGAGAGAGAGAGAGACTTAAAAATATATTATGATTCAATAGGATGTGTTTATTAAGTTCAGTTGACCTTTAGTTAGATGTCATATTTATCTAAGAGGCAGATAAGATGGTGACTCAACATTATGTATTTTTATTTTTCTTACAAGTCAAATATAAGAATATTCCAGGAATTCCTCAAGCATTCATAACTATTCTATAAGGATATGGTCACTTAAAGTACAGACCTGTCAAAAGTTTAACACTACGTTAAGAAATTAGTGCCGATTAGCAACACCATGTTAGCTATATATCGACAGCTTTTTGTCAGCTGTAATCTATCTTAAGGAATCTTTTGTGTTACTAACTATCCATATCTCAGCCAAACCAAGCTTTGCCTCCTTATCATTATCTTAGAGTTAAACTTTCGACAGGTCTGTACTGTACATAACCTTATAATAATTTAACAAGGAAATAAAACATAAACAATACAACAAAACTGATAGACGTTTTCATATTCTCATGTTCCTTCTTTTTTGTTAAAGCAGTTACCGGTATTGAATCTATTATCACTAACTTATTTTCAAATTTTTGAAGACAGCAGCAATCCTATCTGACTCAAAAGTGGATTATTTTCAAGCACATAACATATTAGCAGTTTTGTAGCTGGAAACCACACAACTATTATTGACGACAGTGACAATGATGATTATATGACATGGGCAAGAAAAGTCTGTCATCTCTCTTGCTAAAGATCTGTTGAGTTATCTGGGGTTTCCCCACCATCCTAGAACTGAAACTTGTTGTAATACAAGTGAAAGAATCTTGACTGTAGTGTAAAACACCATTAATCCACTCCACCATTCAATAATTATCAATTATTCAATTATTCAGGTTATCAGATTAAAGCAATTTAATTCAAAGTAAAACACATAATTAACAGGACAGATAAAAAATATCTACATCGTCAATACATATCGTGTATCGCTTTAGGCGTATCGTGATACGTATGGTATGGTATCGGAACTGCCTCTCCAATACACAGCCCTACAATTAACCCCAATTCTTACAATGTAAAAGACAGGGTATGAATTTTAATTACCGTGATAAAATAGACATCAGTTGAATCAAAGACAAAATGTCAGCTGGGTATTTAATGTCATATTCCCATCAGAGTTCATATTTCTATGTTCCATCAATTTTCTTTAAAACAAACATGTTGTCTATATATACTGATGTTAATCAATGGTCGTATATATAGTCCTCTACTGAATATGAGTAATACATTTTAACCAATATTAGCCAAGTTTAACATCCCACACAGGAATCAAACGAGCTTGTCAGATTTCCAGAAAACAAACTGGATTATTGATTAGGGAATATAGATTTGTATAATGACGATGATGATGATGATGATGACTAACTCTACATGATTACAGATATATAATGCTGCACATTGCTGTCCGACCGACCCACCGATCGACCAACTGGCTGGACAATTTGTCTTCAAATTTTATAATCTATGAGCATGTAAATCAATATTCTAAACAACATAAAAATCTGTAACAAAACCTAATAGCTAAGTCTTCTATATTATGATAATATCAGTGTCAAACCTGTCTATAAACACCACCCAAGGACACCTGTAAACGTAAAAGTCAGGAACCTATGTGTCAGGGAGGTTAACATCTAATACTTTCAGTTGAAAGGAAACATTCATACTTTATTTCTGGTTTTTTTTGGCATTCCATCACTACAGTAATATAATAGACCAATCTGAGTTTAAACTTAGCTTGAATATTCTGCATGCTTCATAAAATTTGTTACTCAAGTTAATGTGTCAGGGAGGTTTTACATCCACATTATCAGCTGAAAGTAAACAATTCCATGCTTTATTTCTGTTCAGTTTTTTAGTTTCCCCCTTTGGCGTAATCCATCAGAACTGTAATGGACCAATCTGATTTTGAACTTAGCTTGAATACTCTATAAATTTGTAACTCAATCTAATGTGTTTTAGAGGTTTACATCCCATATCATCAGCTGAAAGTAAACTATAATACCCCCCCCCCCAAAAAAAAAAAAAAAACCCATAAAAACTTGATGCTTATTTGGATTAATTTCTAACTCCCCGTGGGATTCCATCACAACTGTAACCCCCCCCCCCCCCCCTTGGCATTCTATCACAACTGTAAATCCCCCCTCCCCCCTTGGCATTCTATCACAACTGTAAACCCCTCCCCCCTTGGCATTCCATCACAACTGTAAACCCCCCCCCCTGGCATTCCATCACAACTGTAATGGATCAATCTGATTTGAACTTCACTTAACAAATTCAGTAAATCAAACAGTACAGAGTAATATTGGCTAAATTACATCAGTTTTGGCTTCACAGTAAAAAGTTGTTAGGGGAAACTACAGAATGTTTAGGCAATGTTTTATAAAATCAATACTAGACCAATCCTAGAGATTTTATAAACACTGTGTAGTACTGGGCTAGCTAACTGACTGACAGACTCTACACAGACAATATTTAACTAATTCATGTTGAGTTTGATGTAAAACCAAATAAGTGTCTTATATAAAATTTCACTTAATGGACAATTATAGAACTTTATCTACATACTCCACATATGCTGTCATTTAAGATGCTTTCTAATGAAACAAAAGCCTAGACAGATGTTTGATGTTCCTACAGATGGCTATAGAGATGCATGTCCATACACACATACAGTCCAACCTGCCTTAAAGCAGTAATGAAGCTTAACACTTTTGAGTAAGGGTCCAGTTCACTTCAGAAAAGAAGTTTAATAGTAATAAATGGGTAAAATGTGTAAAAATTTAGGGGCCTTGACTGATTTTTAGGAGCCATGGGCAATTGGGCCCCTGCTAATCTTCATCCCTGCTTAAAGGCCATGTCTATATAAGGACCACCTGCTTATAAAGACCAATAGAATTGTATCCCAATTGTTCTTTATTTGTATTATTTGAAACTGTATATAAAGGTCACCTGCCCTTAAATGCCACTTTTACTGGTTCCTTTGGCTGACCTTTATAGACAGGTTTGACTGTATCATCTTACATCTTACTCAAAAATTGAAAAAAGTTTGAGTAGGGACATTGCCAGACGGCTTTCAGAAGAGAATAAGAGAGAGAGAGAGAGAGAGAGAGAGAGAGAGAGAGAGACTCATAGGCTTGTGCTTAAACCTCATTTTAACCGAAGTGAAGTGACTGAGAATCTTCTCTGGATGCAATGCCAGACAGTCCATAAATTAGTCCTTAGTAAACTCATAGTGTCCATCTATTTCTCAGTTAATTGAACTGAGCAATATGACATAAACTCAAATGAAGCTCATTGCTTTTAGCCATTTATATCCTTGTTAACCACTTAGCCACACATAAAAATTGTATTAGCCTGGTGGCTTCCTGGGGATGTGGTCTTTTGTTGATAGGAAAACAGCTTAAAACATATACAAATGGTGTAGTTTTATATAGCCTAGTTAAATAACTTGCCACCAAGACATGATTGAGGTTCTCGATTGAGGTTCTCAATCAGGATGGTTAACCACTAAGCAAGCCACGAGGATACTATAAATAGATTAGGTACATAGATCTATGTATAATCCATCAGCTGATATATCTAAGTGTTTTCAGTAGAACACTCAGAGTAATACATGGATATGTACTTTTATTATTATTAAACATGAATATCATAATGTGTAATCAGTACATAAATGTGCACCACACACCAGAAATAACACGGCATGCTGTAAAACATGGAGCATACCTTATGTAAAGTACTGAATATAAATTGATTGACTGATTAAATGACTGTAGGGTTTTACGCCCCAGTCAAGAATATTTCAATTATATCGAGATGTCAGTTTTTAAGGTCTCTTCCGAAGGACACAGTAACTTTTATTTCTAAATGCAGAGTACTTGGCAAAAGAACAGTCACTACCTATCTTCAAGTCTGGTCAGACACAGCTGGGGTTCAAACTCTTGACCTCCCACATATGAACTGCATCAAACAGAATGAGCTACTGTAGTGGTCCCAATGCCAAAAGGTTAATATCTCACAATTTAAAAATTAATCATTTCTTAATCATAACACACATACTAAGACTACTCGGATATTAAGGCCCCTTGTTACAAACTAAATTAACCTGTATCATCGTTAAAAAGGCTTTATAATCCTTTTCCTTCTCCGTAAATCTTGGTAACATTTCAAACAAATCTAAATTGATGACTCAACACAACACAAGTACTATAGCTTTATGACAAATCAATAAAGACCAAACTATCAATTAAGCTTGCCTTTTATCACAGAGTAGTTGATGACTAACGCTGACTATAGTAGCTCTTTACTTTCTAATTCTGTTTCAGCTTTGAAGTAATGTTGTGTAGAATACTGGTATATTGTAATATATCATATAGAATATCAAGTCTGACCTGGCCATTTGACTTTTTATTTGAATATTAGAATGAGCTGATAGATTGTGTGATTTAGGCAAGACAGTATGTTTTATTACCATAAACACCAGGTACCCAGTATTACTTATTTACATCATTTATCCTTATACAGTCTAACCTGCCCTAAAGGTCACCTCTATATAATGACCACCTGCTTATAAAGACCGGTATGATTGTATCCCAATTGTGCTTTATTCATATTATTTGAACCTGTATATAAAGGCCACCTGCCCATAATGGCTCCTTTTACTGGTTCCCCTGGGTGGCTTTTATAGACAGGTTTGACGGAATATCAACTTTATATATATAGCTCTTAAATTACACAATAGATATGTCTGTTTATTAAAATGAAAGGTCAAACAGCCAGGTCAAACTTGACAAACTATATACATGTATCATAAAACACCTTACTAAGATCTAACAAATAACTTCCTCATATTCATCAAAGGATACACATAAAACACACCATTAGGTGATAAAAATATAAATCTTCTTGGCAAATGTTTGTTTGGAAGTCATCTGTTGATATACACACCCTCTCTCTCTCTTTCTGTTTGGTTGCCATATGTTGATGAACATCTTTCTCTCTCTCTCTCTCTGCTTGTCATATGTTGATTGACATCTGTCTCCTGTCTCTCTCTGAGTCTCTCTCTCTAGCTTAAGGACATCTCTCTTACTCTCCTCTCTCTCTCTCTCTCTCTGAATTATGAGTATGAAGGCTACCTGCCCAATACGGTACATACATCCTGGTTCATGTAATTATCACAATCCAAAAAGTAATGTTTAAACTTTGAAAGCTGGCAAATTAAGTTCAACACATGAAATTCCTCCAGGGAAGTGAGACAGAGTTCTAGAAGAGACAAAAGGGCTTCCTGTCTAGCTAGATAACCTGCAACATGTGAAGTTGTAAACCTGAATAAAGTCTTATTATGTTGGAAAAGCATTTGATTAAGACAGGTTCAAAATTATATCTATAAGAGCCTTTATGGACAGGTGTCCCTTATATAAAGACCCAAATAACATGAATAATGAGCAATGGGGATAAAAATTACTGGCATTTAAAGCAGGTGGCCCTTGTACAGAGGTGGCCATTGAGGCAGGTTTGACTGTATTGTCATGTTTGAGATAAGACTCAGTTTCACATTACGTGATAGAAATTTTATCCCTCAATCAGAAGTATGGTATGTATAGATTTTTTCCATCAACAAAAGCTCTTCAGCACTAAATAAATATGAACAAAAAGAATTTAGGAAGAAGACAAATATGTGTTGTTAGGATATAAAAATCACCATGACAACCAATAAAACAAATCATCAAATTTCAGAATTGGTAAGGTGAATCAATGATTCATTATACCTCAAACATTTTTGCATCATTATGGCATTAGTTGTGTTGTATGTGAGGGACACAGTATGAAATAGCTTTTACAAGATGGACAGTTTTCATCTGAAAGCAGCCAAGAAATGTGAAAACTGAAAACAGCCAAGAAATGTATCTGTTTACCATTGAGGTCAACAGTTCAACACAAAAAAACCAGCCAAAGGAAAATTACTGATTTCCATGGAGATCAACTGTGTTCCACAACAGAAGCAGCCATGGAATAAAACTCATTTCATTGACAATCAACAGTTCTACAGAAGACACAGCAATGGAATGAATCTGGAATCAAGAGTTCTACAAAAGAAACAAAAATAACTGATTTCTATGGCAACAAACAGTTCCAGAAAAGAAGCAGCCATGGAATGTATATCAAGAGTTCCATTCCACAAAGACAATAGCATAATTCCAAATGGTACCAAATGTTTTCAAGTATAAGATTCCATTGATTAATTTGATTTCAAATCATTATTGACCAAATTTCTCAAATTTATTTAAAAATAATCCTTTTTAATTTTTTCACCAAATTGCTAAAATAGATTACTTTTTGAAAGAATTTCTCAAAAATTAGTAGCCAATCGTCACCTTTTGGCGACCAGGAAATGAAACAAAGCTATAACAGTGAAAGTTCAGGTTTTATGAAGGCAGAAGGTAAAACCACAAAGTAAAGCCTGTTAACTCTGAACAAATAATGATTATGATTTATGACTGAGTTATACACAGTGATGCAGAGAGATAATGATAGTTTGATTAACACTCCATGTTTCAAAATAAAAGGCTATCAATCAATGCATGATTCAGCCTGCCTACTGGGACAAGTAGGAAATAATTAAATAAACAACAGGACAAAACTGAAGACAAAATAATGTCCTAAAATCAACAGGAAATCTTCTATAAAAATATCATATTATGTGTACAGGCAAACAATATTCACCTGTCCGCTTGACCTTTCATTACAAACATTCACGTACAATGATCTGCCCAATACATGGGTAAGGTTAGAATTCACAGCTATAACATGTACAATGAATGTTACCCATAAATAGACAAAACAAACACTTGCGTTTGCCCATCATAATTATTAAAATTAAAGGTCAAGCAGACAGGTCAATGTTGTTTGGCTACAGTATTGGCTAGACAACAAATATGACCCAAGTCTGACCTCAAACTGACCAGTGTGTGGAAACAAAATAAATGTGAATTTATAGTAAATAGTACCGGTAGTAAGGGTTTGTATGTCTGACAGACAAGCTGATGTGTAATTATCTTGTCCTTAACAAGCAACATGTAAAGATAAATAATCTTATAATGAGATAGTCTCATAACTAACCAATAATATAGGCTGTCTACAACTACCCAAATTGCCGTTATGGTACAATTATCGCCATGGCTTCAACTAAATTCCATTGGTTGTAAAATGAATATAAAGTTACTTTATTTTGCTCCTATATGACATGCAGATGTTATTGTCCCTGTCCATTTGTTGTAAAACGTTTCATTCTATTTGTTTCCAAAATTAGTGATTACTTCTTATTTTTAATACCTATTTATTTAAAAAGTTTAGTGCTTTTGGAATATAGATTTATCATGGAACATTGTAAATGAATAACTACAGAATATGGAGGATGAATCAAATCCATGATCTATCATCTGGTCTAGAGCACTGTTTAGGCAGGACTTACTGCCTAAGGATCTTATTTTTCAGTGCTCATTCAAAGTCAGGAGTTTTATAATTAGTACTTCTAAAAACATCTCTATAATTATGAGATTACTTGTTCAATCAGTGAAGGACTCAAGTAGAGTAACAGAGGTTTACACCAAGGGTTAAGATTCTTTCACTTATATCGAGGAGTCTGGTTGAGTAAATGTGAAGGAAATCATAGTGGTGGAGGAAAACACAAACCTTGGGATAGCGAACTGAGAAAATGTCTTACATTACGACCTGTCCTAAGTTGGATTCAAATCTAAGTGATGAGAGGATTTGTGATCTGCAAGCACTCTTTAGACCACCTGTCCAACAAAATCAGCAAAGATGTGAATGAATTAAAGTCATGCTAATGAATGTCTGTCTTTACAGGGTTTACAAGTAAACAAGGACTAAGACACTGGATAAAATCTATTGTTACCAACCAGGTGATGATTCTCAACATCAACACTCTGTACTTTGAAACAGTTACAGATACTACCATATTTCTGTCTCTTCAGTTGAACATTTCTGCTTCAGAACAATTTTTTTTCTTGAATTGTGACATAGTGATCACATGAAATAAACAAAATGTCAAGAAAAGTTACATGGTGGTAATAGGTTGGATGCCATGGCGATAATAGGTAGGAGCCATGGCGATGATAGGTAGGATACCATGCAGTAATAGGTAGGATGCCATGGCGATGATAGTAAGATGCCATGCAATGATAGGTAGGATGCCATGGCGATGATAGGTAGGATGCCATGGCGATGATAGGTAGGATGCCATGGCAATGATAGGTAGGATGCCATGGCGATGATAGGTAAGATGCCATGGCAATGATAGGTAGGATGCCATGGCGATGATAGGTAGGATGCCATGGCGATGATAGGTAGGATGCCATGGCAATGATAGGTAGGATGCCATGGCAATGATAGGTAGGATGCCATGGCGATGATAGGTAAGATGCCATGGCGATGATAGGTAGGATGCCATGGCGATGATAGGTAGGATGCCATAGCGGTAATAGGTAGGATGTCATGGCGATGATAGGTAGGATGCCATAGCGGTAATAGGTAGGATGTCAGTATACAGATTTCACAGTTTGGTTGGGAATTCCAATACAATCTGTAGGTAATAATAACTTGGCATTAGTCCATTATGTAACACCTGACAGGTAACAGCTCGTTAGTGTATTCAGACTTCCTAGTTTATATTGGCAGGGATGTATAACATCTTCATTATATCCACATTTTGGCATTTCTACTTAGTATAAAAAGTTCATTTATGATTAGACAAATATGTCTTCGGAGTTAGATGAACAAATACAGCAAACATTGAGTAGGCTCTTCATTTAGTCTTTGACTTCAGCACATTCAATAGGCTGGGCTCCCAATTTTAACCCTGAGCTTTCAGAATGTTTAATGGACTCCCAATTTATATACAATTGTCTTAGATTAAACCTCTCTGACAGGGTTCAAACTTGTAAAGCATGATTCTCTGTAGACTGAAGCACATACAAGATCTACTGCTTGTAGTACAATCTTCAAAGGCTGTTTTTTTCCTAAATAATTCTTTCAAAAGATAACACATTTTCATTTTATGCTTACATTTTTAGCTGCCTATGTGATATGGTACAACATAGTTAGTGGTTATGAGCTGATAACAGTCACCACTACTATGTTATATACAATTATCAACCATCATCATCCAATCAAGCCACTACTAAGTGTACACCACCACTTAGTGTACAATCTACTGTGTTTACATAAGTCTTAAAATACCAAACATACTGCTATTTATGAAAGAATTATGTGCTCAACACTTATATATTAAATGTGTTTCCATGGTAACATTTTCTAACCTTGAATAATTTGATTCTATAATAAGAACAGTGTTGAAAATAGAAACTAGATGGTTTATATAAAGACATGAGAATTATATTTCCTTTAAAGTGTTGCAAATTCTATATACAGACTCTCTCTCTCTCTCTCTCTCTCTCTCTCTCTCTCTCTCTCTCTATATCTATATATATATATATATATAAAAATACTACTACCTTTAATAAAGAGTATACCTCAAAATAACTTTTCTATTTCTGTTATCTGATTAAATTTCATAAATATTTACATATATATAAATAACTTGTCTTTTTTGATTCTTGAAAACATTTATAACTGCTTGAAGTAATGAATGTAAGGCCAAACCAACAGACCAATGATAGGTATAGTCTCATAAATTTTACTATATGGACCTGTTGGGAATCATAGAACATTGACACCTCAAATATGTTTTCTGTTTTCTCAAATACAATACATGTACTATGGCAATTTAAATTCCTTGATGATTCAAATTCCACCCAGTACTGCTTCATGTTGATATTGTTATGTATATGTATTTTTTGTTTAAATCCACAATAAATATGACAATCTTAATCCCTGTCACAAACACCCCCACCCCAATCTCATACCCAATACCGATAATGAACATCCTGTAACATCATTCCTACCTGTATCTCCTGAGGTTTTTTCTCTTTATTCTTTTACTAACTTTATCACTATGTGAGGAACTTTTAGCTTTCTTATTATGCATGTTCAATAAAAGAACAAAATCTAAGAGTCCATAATTATTCCAAAAGGTACAAATTTTTTGTAATCTTTCCAAGTTTAAAATTCCGTAATCTTCTAAAGTCAAATTTCCACAATCATTTCAAAGTCAAACTTCCAAATAAAGAAAGGTACTTCAATTTCCATAATCTTCCATAAAGTCAAATTTCCATAATTTTTTTTTCAGTGATACCTAAATTTCCGTAATTTTCCAAAAAGTCAAATGAAAGTTAAACTTCCATGATTTTTAAATTTCCACAATCTATTTCCAAATATTATTTTTCTCCAAATGTTGTGTATAACACTCCTGTTAGGTCCTTAGTCAGTCAGTTAGTCTTAGCTGTGTGGTATCATCCTCATCATCAGGCTACTGGAGAAGGCAATATTGTATGATTGGAATATTGGTTGTTATGATACAGAGTGATTCACTTATAAACTCTATATAAACTATATCTGCTGTATCTACAGCAGCCATTACTGACTGACTGACTGACTGATAGAGAGGATGAGTCTAGAAAAAGGGGGCATTCTGCCAAATGATCCAATAATGAAAGGGGAATACACAAATATGAGGCTCCAAAGGGGTATTCTTCCAAATGATCCAATAATGAAAGGGGAATACACAAACATGAGGCTCCAAAGGGGGCATTCTGCCAAATAATCCAATAATGAGAGGTGAATACACAAACATGAGGCTCCAAAAGGGGGCATTCTGCCAAATGATCCAATAATGAGAGGGGAATACACAAACTTAAGGCTCCAAAGGGGGCATTCTGCCAAATGATCCAATAATGAGAGGGGAATACACAAATATGAGGCTCCAAAGGGGGCATTCTGCCAAATAATCCAATAATGAGAGGGGAATACACAAACATGAGGCTCCAAAGGGGGGCATTCTGCCAAATAATCCAATAATGAGAGGGGAATACACAAATATGAGGCTCTGAAGGGGGTATTCTACCAAATGATCCAATAATGAAAGGGTAATACACAAACATGAGGTTC
The DNA here is from genome assembly GCA_021292105.1 of Anadara kagoshimensis. Lineage (NCBI taxonomy): Eukaryota > Metazoa > Mollusca > Bivalvia > Arcoida > Arcidae > Anadara > Anadara kagoshimensis. Next base: position 64,527,662 of record CM037859.1, read on the forward strand.
CAAAGGGGGCATTCTGCCAAATGATCCAATAATGAAAGGGGAATACACAAATATGAGGCTCCAAAGGGGGTATTCTGCCAAATGATCCAATAATGAAGGGGGAATACACAAACATGAGGCTCCAAAGGGGGCATTCTGCCAAATGATCCATAATGAAAGGGGAATACACAAATAGGCTCAAAGGGGGTATTCTGCCAAATGATCCAATAATGAAAGGGGAATACACAAACATGAGGCTCCAAAGGGGGTATTTGCCAAATGATCCAATAATGAAAGGGGAATACACAAATATGAGGCTCCAAAGGGGGTATTCTGCCAAATGATCCAATAATGAAGGGGGAATACACAAACATGAGGCTCTGAAGGGGGTATTCTGCCAAATGATCCAATAATGAAAGGGGAATACACAACATGAGGGTCTAAAGGGGGTATTCTGCCAAATGATCCAATAATGAAGGGGGAATACACAACATGAGGCTCCAAAAGGGGTATTTTCCAAATGATCCAATTGAAAGGGGAATCCACAACATTAGGCTCTGAAGGGGTGTTCTTCCAAATGATCCAAAATGAAATGAGACTACACAAACATGAGGCTCCTAAGGGGACTTCTGCAAAATGACCCTATAATGAAGGGGAATACACAACATGAGGCGCCAAGGGGATATTCTGCTCAATGAAAGGGGAATACACAAACATGGTTTTTAAGGGGCATTCTGCCAAATTCCAACAATGAAACAAGAATACAAGGAAGATGAGGGAACATATGACTTCAATATTAAATAGAATTATTAACAAGGTTGATATGTATCTTGATTTATCAGATAATCAGACAGTGCATTTTGTATAAAAGGAAATCTTTGAATACATATAGGCATAATAGATCTCTTTGTAATTTAAATCATTCTGGGAATTCCAAGAAGGAAGAAGGAAAAATGAGAAAATGAATACAAGTTAAAAACTTTCATATTAAGAAGTTATTGATTTTACAAGGAAAAAATAAACTTGTTTTGAAATATCATATCGGGAAATTAAATTTTTCTTAATGTAAGGGGGGGGGGCACATGGGCAAAATCAAGAGTACAATATGGGAAAGTAATATGATACACCGAAACTCTCAAAAACTAAACTCAGAAAGCACAATATAGGAAATTTGATTATACTCTTAAAAAGATTTACAACAGTCTGACAATATGACAGGTACATCTTTTAAAATAAATATAAAAAGGGGCTCAAGTGACTCAATATTATCTTTGGAATTTTAAGTTTGTATGACTTGAATAGCACAATATTTTCTTTCAGACCCTATGTGGAGATTCATCAATTTTACCTCTTTAAAGTTCTAACGACCTTTTAGAAAACATTGTCATAAAATGTTCTCTAGCATGAGGTAATATTAAAAGAAAATTTATTTATTTCATTGAAGCCACTTTTACCAGCTAAATAATAATTTACATAAAATAAATCAGTATATTTCCGTGTTCCATTTATTTTTGCAAAACTTTAAGACAATAACATGTATTTTATTTTGATATAACTCACATGCATTTTGGCTGATCATCATCAGAATTTGTAAAAACAATAATACAATAATACACAAATTCATATATATATATATATGATATAATTTTTCTCACAAAAATAAATGGATGCGTAAATTTCCCTGATTTACATTAATGATGACTTACATCCTCTCCAATTTTATCAGTTTTTGTGCCTTCATTTAAACTGTTTGCTCTGCCCAGAGGTTTTACTGCTTTAGGTGTAGACCGTTTGGTCATACCCTCTGTAATACTTTGGTCCGCAGCTGAAGAAGATGGTCGTCGTCGTATCAGTCCCTTTACATCGTCCCTGAACGACTTGGCCTTCTTCAGCATCTTGGAAGCAGAGCGCTTATCTGAAAATACACAAAAATTTAGAATGTTAGTTGACATGGTGTCAAGATTACCAGCATTTTACTTTCATTGATTGATTGAATAGGGTTTTATACACCACTTAATGTTTCACTTGCATCAGGACATCACCAGCTATATGTGATGTCACAGAAATCATCCTCATTTTTGAAAATGAAATACATATTCATCAAATTTATATAAATTCTATCTAGTATTTATCTCTCGTTACAACTCTCCCTCTGTATAGAGTACTCTATGTTATCTTCCATATGACCAAAACCAGGTTGGGGATGGGGTTGGAATACATTAAATTGACTACTACTCACCACCATGTTAAACGCTTGATTAAAAAGAAACACAAGTTAAACTTTTTGAGCTGTGAACTCTGACCCCTGACCCCCAGACTCAAGTAGGTCTAATCATGCAGGTGATGAAGAACAATTTTATGTTTGTGGTTTTTCTTATCAATAAAACCAAATATTTTCAAGATATCCCAGAGATAAATGTCTTTCTATATAATCAGGAGTCCCAGTACTGGACTGATGGTATTTCAGTTAAAAAGAAAAATTATTACTTCAAAGATATTGGCCATTAAACTTTACCAAATTTCCATTTTTGTCATTATTTTTTAAAAATCCTACAATGTCTTTATACAAACAATGAATTTAATTAAAGTATAAAAGTATATACCAGGAAATAAAAGTATATACCAGGAATGAAATATGTTATTTACTTCAAATAATTACATACTTCTGATTGTGCTACATGTATTGTAATTTTGTTTCATACTTCAGGTAACATGCTCTCTCTCTCTCTCTCTCTCTCTCTCTCTCTCTCAGCACTACTTAAATGAATGTACATGCATGTATGTGTTTTAAATTTATCATGATATTTAATTCAGTGTAAACATATTTGTATCATCAATACAAAGCCATAAAGGGAGACAACTTCTGCAGTCTTAAGCTGACTTGCACATGTGTGAGATGTAAAGCATATATACCTAACATGTAACATACAATCAAGATGATCATGTACATGTATATTAAATTGTTAAGTTATATTACTCATGGAATTGTTTTAAAAACCTAGAGTGTTTTTTTTCTTTCCATTCAGACAAGATAATTCACTATAAGTCATTATTTTAACACACCATGATATTTTATCTATGAGTCATTAACCATGTACTTGAGTTTATACACTTATAATACAAGTCAATTTGACAATTACTACAGGATTAGTGTGGTTACATCAAATTTATATAATTCTCTTATAAGGTACATATATATAGTAAAAGTTTAAAACTTAAAATTGTACATCTGTTAATGTGTAGTAACATTTTCTACAAGCAAAATACATCCAACTGTTTGTCAAATATGTCCCACCATTTGTCAAATATGTCCCACCATTTGTCAAATACATCCCACCATTTGTCAAATACATCCCACCATTTGTCAAATACATCCCACCATTTTTCAAATACAGTAAATCCTGTATATATAAAGACCTCCCATAGGACCTAAAATATGAATACAGATAGTGGTCATTATATAGAGTTCTTGTATAAAAGTGAAGTGATGTAAAGGTGTCTAACAACTTGATTAAATCTATTTCATTTCCATCAAAAACTGTAATTCCTAGAGCTGTGGAGGAAACTTGAATACCTGGAGTTGTGGAGGGAACTGGAATGCCTGAAGTTGAGGAGGGAACTGGAATGCCTGGAATCATGGAAGAAACTGGGAATGGCTAGAGTTGTGAAGGAAACAGGAATACCTGGAGCCATGGAAGAAACTGGAATGCTTGGAGTTGAGGAGAAAACTGGAATGTCTGGAGTTGTGGAGGAAACTGGGATGCCTGAAGTTGTTGAAGAAACTGGAATGTCTTGAGTCGTGGAAAGAACTGGAATGCCTGGAATCATTGAGAAAACTGGAATGTCTGGGGGAAACCACCTTTTGGCAAGGAAGTGACAAAGTTTCACAAGTATATTAATAATGAAGGATTTAACACAGTATGTATTACATAAACCATCAGTGCTATACATGACAAAGTACACTTAGTAGCTACTGTAACACTGACCTACTGAGTCAGTCCTATATAGGTCAAGTGATTAGTACAACTCATGTGATCAACTTATATTTATAAGACACTTCTGGCATCTTCAAATATATCATGACATTATATAAGTACTATGACTGATATTATCTTTATAGACTATAGTCAAAATAATTCCCAAAAAGAATCAAGGTCAGAGTTAACCTAAAGCTCCAGCAACTCTCGTCATATTATCTTTTTATTGACTATAGTCCTAATAATTCTAAATATAACTTCTCTGGAGGGCAAAATACCCCCTGCCCCCAACATTGAATGTTTTCCTGTATGTCATGACCTTGCTTACAGACATCCAAAGGAGCTTTGAGATATGGCCCAGACATGAATTTGCACAGACAGATGGACAGACAGACATGGTAATTTCTATATACCCCCCCAAAAAACTAGTTTGTGGGTTGTAGGGGGGGGGGGGGGGGATAAAAAGTACCAAGGTCCAGGTCACTGAGGAGTCTAAAGTGTAACCTCCAGCATACAGATCACAGCTTATTTTGAAACCCCACTAGGGCAGATCATAGTGTAAAAATGTTTGTCAATTTGCTAACTGAAGGTCAATGGTTCTCTCTAAAAACACAAGTTTTCTCAACAATCCCAAAAGGTCAAAGAATCTAAAACATTACTCCACCCCCCCCCCCCCCATTGAAGACTGTAGCAGTTCTTGAATGCAAGCTGGATTAAGACAAGGTTTGATTTCAAGCTGACTTGAAAATGGATATCAACTGTTCTTTCACCAAGCAGTAATCACTTATAGTTTAGAAATGAAATGCACAGGTTTTACAACTGATGCATGCACAATCCAAATTTAACAAGACCTCACAGTTATATATACTAAATGAGTTCTATACCAACTCAGCCATGTACCAACTGAATCCTATACCAAACTGAGTCGGCCACAATCTGAAACTTATACCAACAGTCTTGTACCAAATGATTTCGGTCTTTTCTAAAACATTTATCAAGGTTGTGAACTCTATCCGGGGGATAGATGTTTAACATCCCAGTCAAGAATATTTCACTAATATCAAGCTAGTAAGTTCTGGTGGAAAAGTGGAAGAAACCAGCCAGGATACCTGGTGAAACCCTCTGACCATTACCGGTAGTAGGTCAACAAAGTACAACTTAAATGCAACTAACAGATAAAAAGACAAAAACAATATGTTGTGATGATGATTTCAAAGTTATATGTAGTGTTCAATTTATATATACCAGTTATAATTTTACAGCACTAAACAGCCATTTCGGAATACAATTCCTCATCAGTAGTGCTTGGATCAAAATTGTGAAACCAAACCAAATTTTTTCAAGATGTTGAAAAAATATACAAAAGGACCAACATACATATATTTTACCAAATTTACATTTATTTACCAAATAACAATGCCTGAGTTATCAAAGTAATCAAAGTTCTACTACAGATTCTCACACTTTGCTCTGCATAGTAAAGTGATTACATTTACAAATTAACTTACTGCATTTAAAGTGCACCATTTATAGAAGCTGGTATCTTAAAAGTTTAGATAACTTAGTTATTTTCATACTTAAAGAGTTTAAATACTTTAACATCTTTGATAAAATTTAAACTGTGTGTATTAATCATTTAATGTGTGTATCAGAAGTTAATTCACTATGTTATACAAGTTAATTACATCTATTAAGATAAAAGACAGAAGAGCACTGGTAAAACTTAATATATAAATCACTGAGTGTTCAGTTACTAATTACACACTCACACACAAGCATGTACACAGCCACAAACACACACACAAACACATTTGAACCTATATATGTGTACACACTATAACAACACATTACACATTGTTCAGTTACTCACCGAGTACACACACACACACACACACACACACACACACACACACACACACACACACATGTATATATAGTATATACATGCACACAACAATGCACACATACACAAACATAAATATACAACACAAACACATAGCGGTATATGCATGTGTACAAACAGCACAGGTAAATTACATAAAACCTACACAAAAACACACAATGTAGTTGTGTTGAATATACATCTGTATACACCTGTACACCTGTGCATCATCAATTACCAATAATTATAACATGTATAATGATCACCAGCATAAAGTACTAACAGGCAATACTAAATCAAACTAACCATTAATAACTACACCTATATATAAAACACACACAAGTCTATTCACACCTGGACCATCAATACACACAAATATACAAGTTAGCCAAAAGTCTGATACACACAACACAGATGTTTAGCCAAACTCTTAATGCATACAGATGGACATACAAACATATCCACTGAAATCTTACTTAGAATGAAACATTTCACCTTAAATCCCCATGTAACCAGATGATCTTGATTAAATCCAGAAGTTAACCAGTATCCCATCTTGGATACACACACACACACACACACACACACACACACACACACACACACACAGTTGGACATATATTTATGTTAGCAAAAGCCTAATACACACAGATGGACATTCAGACTTGTATAATTTTTAAGTCTTAATTAAAATGAATTAATTTCACCTTAAATTCCCATGTAATCAAAACATCATGATTAAATCCAGACGGTTAACCTGTAAGGTTACTGCAGTATCCTACCTTGGATACAGACACACATAGTCGGACAGATATAAGCATATCTAATTAAATCTTAATTAAAATAAATGAATTAATTTCACCTTAAATCTGTATGTAATCAGAACATTGTAATTAAATCCAGATAAATCCAAAAGTTAACCTGTACACCAGCCTCCCTGATCCCAACATTAACCTGTGTGGTTACTGCAGTATCCCACCCTGGACCAAAACAAGACTAAAACAAACTTCATCATCATCATCCTGAACATGTACAGATAGAGTGTAGACAATATTGAACATCTACACCTCTGGTAAGTCTGCAGTGTAAACTTACTGTATAGTAGAGATAAAACGTAAGTAAACTATCTACTACCATCAATCTATAAATAGTAACAACATTTATTTGTGGATGTGGTGAAGCACATGTTCTGGCATACGGTAAAAAACTCTATGAATGAATGCTGATGCTAAGAAATTGGCAAAATTACAAAATTTAGAAATCATATATTTACGCTAGAATCTTAGTATTATTTTTACAAATAAATACAAGATAGTTTGTAACTTTAATAAGACTACCGGTAAATTAATTACCATATACACATATATGTAATAACCTTCAGTAGAACTTCTATTTGTACTCTTCATCCATAATTTTATATGTAATATTTTTTGAAAAATTATTTTCCCAAGAATGTTCAAAATTCATTTTTAGGCTTTATAGTAAGAAATTAACATTATAGTGGAAACAACAAATGGATGTCATTTCCAGTGGTTCATCAAATCGTGTTTACATTGCACTGATTAATCACATTTATTTATTTGTTTTATTTTTGATATACATCAATCTGACCCTATAAAGGTGATTATCTCCCTTTTATCAGTTTTATATCTTAGCCTCATCTTACAGAACATGGTAACTTACAAGCACATTCAATATAAAAATAAAACACAAAAACACGAATCACTAATCTCAGGACTGGTATATGACAGAAGATTGTTCATTTTCTTCAAGCACAGCAGCTTTCCAGAAAAAACATCAATGTAAGTGAGAATTTCTTAATCAGAAATGACCCCAATATACTGGTAAGTGAAAAAATCTTGACTGGGACATAAAACATGATTACTCCACTCCATGCTTCTGTACTTTCTGTAAGCAAGCTACAACATTGTAAGTTATAATTACCACATGGTGAGGTGTATTACAGAGATACAGAAATCAGAAGATGTATGTTGATTACAAAACATCTAAAATAGTCTAATGTATATAACACATCTGGTCCGACTATCTGCGTAAGAGATCATGTTAAATGGAATATATTATGTCATTATTTGTACATAAAGGTCACATTTTTACATGTCAAAATTATACATATAACATCTGTCTACACTACAACATTGGTGTATATATATATCATAATGTTCTAGCTGATGATCATCTTCACATCATGGTGATCTGTAACCGCAGTATCTAATCTGCTATACATATCAATGTCACAAAAAGAGCAAGACATTGCAAGTGAGATAGTGAACGGGCAGGTTCAAAATTTTTCCTGAGTCCAAGGTCTAAGACCATTTGATGTTACATTGAGAGCCTTGAGAAAGTCCAATGGACCTGTTGTTTTAAATAACAAGGAGTAGGACCCAATTGTAAGATTATTTTCTGATTACATAATTGCACATGGATACTGAATTTCAAAATTAAATGCAGGACCTGCTAAGAACAAAGGCAAAGGGTCCAAGATCTTCCATTACAAAATATAATTTTGAACCCCTGATGGGTGTTTTATATAAAAGTCGATTAAAGGGGTTTTATATAAAGTCGATTAAAGGTAATGGTTTCACTTGTATTGAAATGCACCAGTTGCATATAAAGTTACAATACAAGTTAGGGGAAATTAACTTATATCAAAATGTCACCAGTTATATGTAAAGTTACATTACAAGTCCGAGTGGTTTCACTTGAATTAAAATGTCACCAGCTAATGTAAAGTTACAAGTCAGGATGGTTTCACTTACATCAAAATGCCACCAGCTAATGTAAAGTTATACAAATTCATAATACACTTCTGTAAAAAGTGAAAGGTCTCTGCTGTGCAGTCATTACAACATTTTCGAGGCAGATTACACCTAGGTTCAAATTTCATAATACCACGTTTGGAGTGAGCTCCAACTAGGTTCAGATCCCTCAACCTTTAAATTTTTAGGCAAGATCTACAGAGGTTCAAAACCACAACCTTCAATATATGGTATAAACTTAATTTGGGTTTATACCCCCAACCTTAAATTAAGGTGTAAGCTCTATCTGGGCTCAAACCCCAAACCTTCCAATTATGACATCAGCACTACCATGGTTTAAGCCCCTGGACGTACCATATATGATACAGGCTATATCTTGGTTCATCCCTTAACCTTCCATTGATGGTGTGAGAGTAGCTAAGGTTCAAACATGCAACCTTATGCTGATAAAGTAAGCTACACCAAGTTCAAAGTTCAAACTCCCAAGCTTCCGCTCATAGAAAGAGCTCTACCTGGGTTCAAGCCAAAACCTTTCACTTAGGGTGGTTCAAAACTACAATCTTCTGCTTATTCAGTAAGCTCTATCTGGGTTCAACTTCACACCCCAGCCTTCTGCCCATAAAGTACATTCAAACCCTAAACCTTCCACTTATGGTGTAAGGTCTTATGGTCTATAAAGTAAGTTCAAACCCCCAACATTTATTGAATACAGCTGAGTTATATTAGCTTTTATTTTATATAAAGTAGTCAAGCGATCAATGGCGGTATAAAAAAAGAATACAAATTTTAATGGCAAAGCTACCCTTGTGGATGATATTGTTGAATCAAATTTCTATTATTATAACATCCTCCTCCATGCTGCTGCTCTAGCTGACAGAACATTTACATTAGATATTGTAATTTCTGACTGGTATATGTTATATTACAATGGTACATTACATCTCCAATACTGAAACTAACCATATGGCTAAACATTACTCCCCCAAGCAAGTCGTCACACTCCCAACTATTGCTAAACATTACTCCCCCAAGCAAGTCGTCACACTCCCAATCATTTATAAGCTATTCAAATTTTTACATAAATAAAGCCTTTTTGCCTTTTTTTATTTTCATTAACACCAGATCAGTTTGATATATGTTTTACTGTTACCATGGTTATACATACCTCCAACCTGTATTATATCTTCAGCAGGTTCCCCCATGTTTTATATCTAGTGGGTTCCTCCTTTTAATGGAATAACGTTATGTAACTGAAAGCATTAACAACTGACAGACATAATAAAGTAACACTCCTTGATACAATTATATAACAGTCCACTTTACATCTTATTTAGAGAATTTGTCATTTTAATTTACATTTATCGACTATTTCTTGTTTTATGGAGTGGTAACTTCTGTCTACTTGACCATTAAATCTATATCACATGTCAGCACAAGATGGCAGTCTCCAGACACTTGATTTTAATACCTTCAAGCCAAGTGTCTCCAAAACCTTCAATCCAAGTGTCTCCTGAACACTGATTTTATCACCTCCAATGCAAGTGTCTCCTGAACCCTGATTTTATCACCTTCAATGCAAGTGTCTTCTGAAAACTGATTTTATCACCTTCAATCTAAGTGTCTCCTGAACACTTGATTTTACTGAATTTATCACCTTCAATACAAGTGTCTCCTAAATACTGAATTTATCACTTTCAATGCAAGTGTCTCCTGAACCTTGATTTTATCACCTTCAATGCAAGTGTCTCCTGAACCTTGATTTTATCACCTTTAATTCAATTGTCTCCTGAACCTTGGTTATAATACCTTCAGCTCATGTGTACTTTGACCAAGACAGTCTCCTTGTCCAAGGTCTGTTTATTTCTATGTTTGTCTAACTATTTTATATCTATATCCCCTAAGCATAGCATATGGCACAGCACAAATGTACCTCTATCTGCGTGAACTATCTCTAGTAATGTCAACTATCATATTTGGTTCTCGGCACTGTAGAGTGGACAGTGTTTTCTCCCCTTGTGTGTAGAGTGGACAGTGTCTTCTCCCCTTGTGTGTAGAGTGGACAGTGTCACCTCCCCTCGTGTGTAGAGTGGACAGTGTCGTCTCCCACTGGTTAACGTGTACCTCTATATATATATCTTCAATTCAGACAGTTATCCTGTATTAAATCATCATATATAAGCTATATCTTTCATTTCCTGTTTTATTCCGTTAAATGATTCAATAAATGACAAACACTTTCAAGATGATACTATAAATAGCTTCATAATGAGGAAGATGATATTCTCCAAGAAAAATGTGTAAAGTTTAAGTTTTTTCTACAAAACTCATAGTCCATGTAGTCTAGGAAATTTACTACGTAATTTTTAAAAGTAATACAATATACTGGTACATCAAAATTTTTCAACTGTTCTCATTACTTTCCACTAAATAATTGTATACATTCTAAAGAGAATTGAATTAAAATTTGAAGGCCTCCCAGCACATAATGATCAAATAATTGTGCAATAATCACATTTTTAATTTGACTCAATAGTTATTTCATCATAAACAGCATTACATAATATTCCATCTCATCATTTCCTTAATCAACATACTTCGCTGGAAAAGTTCCATATTTGTAATTTCTACTTCACAAATACAAGAGTGGTGACAAAAACTATTAGAGTCCTAAGAATCAACACAATGTAAAAATTTTCTGCTTTTTCTATATGTCTCCCCAAAAAGAGTAAAAACCATGTAAAAAAATTAAAGTTCCAAATTCTAATATGGTAAGTGAACACAAGGGAAAACTACCAAGACATGTCTGTCGTCAAATTTAAAATATCCTCGTAATCTGAATGTTGTAAGAATTTAAATGGCTCCGGACTTCTTTGTCTTCTCCCAGGAAAGCAATCAAGACATGTATATACCATACATATATATTGTTCATGTATATACTTAACTTAAAATCCAAATTCGACATTTAAGCCATAGAGATAATAGCATGAATTATACATGACAAAGAACGGTTAAGTCATGAAAAGTAATGTTATCCATAAATAGCGGACCAGCATTGTACATCAACTTTATAGTTCCAAACAACTTCTACAAATGTTGGACAATAAAATATATGGTTAACTGCAGTAACATGTATTAAGTTTGTTTTTACTTATACAATTCTGGTAACTGGTCTCTACATTTTGTATTATATTTGTATTTGCTGTTGTTCCTTGAAGTTTTATGGCCTAAGAGTCCTATAAGAGTAAACACGATGTAGAAATTTGTTATAGTTCCAATATGCTAAGTGAAGTTTTGTTTCTATAATAGAACAGTGGTACCGGAGTTACATCTATGATATTTCCTTAACTAAAATCCATATAGTTGTTACGCCTACCCCTAAACACTAATCGCCAATTACAAAAGCCTAATCCAGAAAGAATTCCCAGAGATACAGCATATAGCTGTTGGTTTAGGCAACCTAATGCAGCGTTTAAACTCCCTTATGAATAATAATATATACAAGTTAATATGGTGATATAGTATTTGTCACACAATAAAAAACGGCTCTGATAAATAATTCAAACAAGATATCTATAACATGTAAATATATTCTGGTAATTTTACCGTAATCTCCTACAAGACATGATTCAGCAGAGAAAACACAAAAACGATCGACGTCTGTATAAAACTATATAACCCTCTTAATATCGAACAGCAAATACAAACTATCTGTATTACATAACTTTCCCGGTCGACCGTTTTTCCTCTGTAACGATTTCTTTGATAGAAAGCAAATTATTCCTTAATACTGACAAATTATACTATATTTTATATGTTTTATGCATAGAAATATCTTTTTTTGCAAATATCTGCATCAGTAAATATTCCAGAGAGAAAACACAATGTTTAATACATATGTCTTGATATCAGCTACCACACATCGGGCAATGTAATTTTTTATCTCTCCATCAAGTGAACATTAAGCATTTTATATTTTTCAAATTCTTTCAATATATTTTCTGGTACTGATATTCACTAAATCATTCTGCTTTTACACAGTGTAAATTAGTACTTAAAGCAGCTTAAACAATCCTTACAGCATTAAAAGTGTTAATTATTTTAATTGGTTGCTGGTGGATCTGACTGCAGGTACTTGAACAATTTTACAACATTTCATCAATCAATTCCGTATAAACGGCATCTCCAGGAAGTGTAAAACCTGAATCATTCAAACTAAAATCTACTCTTTTGTCAATTAATTCCATATCAGGCATATTTTTTATGAAGCGTAAAATTGTCCCTATATCAATATCAGGTATATGTCATCATCCTAAAGGTCATTTAAATACACATGTAAGAACTATTCAGAGTGTGCTGCACAGAGTCACTGAGGAAAACCAGGACTATTGATATTTTAATCACAATAATTACCATCATATTGTACTTGTTATGAGGAATACATTTCAACTGATATAAATGACTCATAAATCCTGACAGCTATGTATTGATCAGAAGTCTGTTGTCTGCAGCGTTCCCTACAGTAAGTGTTGCCATTTTCTTATTCCGATGTCGGATATTCCGATTTTTCTGCCTCCCCAGAAGACATGATGTAATTAGTTATTTTGCATACAAGCTGCATGAAATCTAACCATCATATTTAAATAATGTTATACATGGCATAAAACATGATTAGTTTTGAAAGTTAATAAAAACCATGTTAGGACTATCATTAAAGTGTACATGTATGTAATGTTATGCTGCATCTAAATTAAATGTGAGGACTTCACTGACCAAATGGTCTAAAGGACTAACTTATGGACCACAGTGCCTCTCACAGCCTAAATTTGAATACCAATGACAGATCATTGTGTGAGAATTTTACAGTTTACATGTCAAAGGTTGGCAGTTTTCTCTGACCACTCCAGTTTTTGCAACTATATCAGAACTGACCATCCATGATATAAACAAGACCTTTATTGACTTTTTGGCATTAAACACCATTATCCTACACTCTACTTCACTGGGAAGATGTAGCAGATTGGTTTAGACAGATGACTATTTGACTAATCTAACGACCACCTCACTTGATCACCCTAACCTCTGTACCACTTGACCACCCTAACCTCTATACCACTTGACCATCCTGATCACTATACCACTTGACCACCCTAACCTCTGTACCACTTGACCACCCTAACCTCTGTACCACTTGACCACCCTAACCTCTGTACCACTTGACCACCCTAACCTATGTACCACTTGACCACCCTAACCTATGTACCACTTGACCACCCTTACCTCTGTACCACTTGACCACCCTTACCTCTGTACCACTTGACCACCCTAACCTATGTACCACTTGACCACCCTTACCTCTGTACCACTTGACCACCCTTACCTCTGTACCACTTGACCACCCTTACCCCTGTACCACTTGACCACCCTAACCCCTGTACCACTTGACCACCCTAACCTCTGTACCACTTGACCACCCTAACCCCTGTACCACTTGACCACCCTAACCCCTGTACCACTTGACCACCCTAACCTCTGCACCACTTGACCACCCTTACCTCTGTACCACTTGACCACCCTAACCCATGTACCACTTGACCACCCTTACCTCTGCACTACTTGACCACCCTTACCACTGTACCACTTGACCACCCTAACTTCTCTACTACTTGACTACCCTTACCTCTGTACCACTTGACCACCCTTACCTCTGTACCACTTGACCACCCTTACCACTGTACCACTTGACCACCCTAACCTCTGTACCACTTGACCACCCTAACCCCTGTACCACTTGACCACCCTAATTTCTCTACTACTTGACCACCCTTACCTCTGTACCACTTGACCACCCTTACCTCTGTACCACTTGACCACCCTAACCCCTGTACCACTTGACCACCCTTACCTCTGCACTACTTGACCACCCTAACCCCTGTACCACTTGACCATCCTGACCTCTGTACCACTTGACCACCCTTACCTCTGCACTACTTGACCAGTTCTATAGTAGAAGTTTACTATATGTGTATGTATAATGTACAGTATTCATGTGGACATATATTAATTAAAAACAACCCCAATGTTTTGACTACAGCTCTCCAGGGATACTACAGAAAACTAAATGATTCTAACACACACTTAAACTTAATCAGTGACTTCTATCTATCATAGAGATAATACATCACACTGGATCAAAATATGATGATGTTTACATATATGTAGACCACTATAATTCCAGGTCCCAGTTTTAACTAAAACTTTCCTTTTATTAAATTTAGCAATTTTTGACATTCTCTTATCGAACTACAAATAAACAGTTTTGACAAAAAATTTAACCAAAAAAATGTTATAAGTTTGATGAGATTTTCAAAACAGCACCTTCATTATCTGTGACTTAAGAATTTACTACATATAATAAGTTAAGGAAAAACTTAGTGAATGATTGTGAAACTGAACATGTATGTACACTAAGTTTCCATTTCTGGTAGCCAAAATGCCATTTTCTACTAATTTCCGAGAAAATATGTAAAGAAAATAACCTGTTTTAGCAAATTTGTGAAGAAATACCTCAAAAGGATTATATTTCCACAAATTTTGGAAATTTGGCTATTAATGATTTCAAATTTGTGGAAACCTAGTATACACTAAAATGAAAATAATTTCTAAGCCTGGATATAAACCTATCGCAAAACACTTGCCCACCCACCCTCTTGGTCAAAGATGGCGTATACAGAATTATTTTATGTACAGCTTTAGTCTAAGTCAATCTACACTAATGGTATTTAAGTTTACATCTAAAAGATACAACTTGACCTTTTACTGAAAGTTTAACCAAAACACAGCATTTCAGAACTAAATATATATTATATATATAGTGAAATAACATTGACCTGTCTACTTGACCTTTAACTAGGAGTATCCATCCACTATATGCGTAGTGTTAGGATTCGCAGCTGTTACATACACAATACAGGTGTTAACTCCAATTTTCCCCATTATGTTTTTGTGTTTCATGTACATAAATGTATTCATCTTTGGTAAATATTAAAATTGAAGGTCAAGCAGACAGGTCAATGTTGCTTTCCTGTAGTCCTATACCACCAGTATATAACTAACAAATATATAACTAACATGAAATATAACATGTCTATATACACATAGGTTTATTCTAAAGCATTATCTCTATCAGACAGATACTGTCAGATAGTTTCTTACTGATGATAATTCCAGACATATCGATAAAAAAAGACATCACAGGAAGACCCATAGAGAAGATTACACACTTCATCTATACTAAACCCAGAAAATACTTATCTGACTGGGTGAAAAAACCATACACCAGATTATGTCAAATGTAATCCAGTGTACCGGTATATGCTATGTTTCCAAACCTAATGAAGCCAAAATCACCATTTGCTACTAATATTTGAGAAAACTTTCAGCAAATTTGTGAAAAAATACTTTAAAAAGGTTTATACATGTATTTTCACAAATTTTAGAATTTTAGCTAAATATAAATTAAAATTTGTGAAAACCTAGGACATACACTGAATGCATTCTGCTATGTTCCCATTCCTGGTAGTCAAAAACAAATTTAAGAAATATGTCTACAATAAGTCTTTAAGATGTGGAAATCTAGATATGACTATAAAAAATTTGTTTTGATTATTTACCTATCTGAGCACAGTAAAGATACAAAGCCAGGTCTAATAAACTACAGTATGGTCTCTCAAAGCCAGGTCTAATAAACTACAGTATGGTCTCTCAAAGCCAGGTCTAATAAGCTACAGTATGGTCTCTCAAAGCCAGGTCTAATAAGCTACAGTATGGTCTCTCATCACTTATAAGTTAAATTACACCAAATGAGGGCCAAGTAAATTTCAGGTTATCGTTTTCTTTTGTGACTTTCTTTCTCAGATTCAATGTATCTATAATGATAACCATTTGAATAGTTTGTATAGTAATTTTGTTTTCAAGACATGCATGCAACCATCAGCCAGCAGTTTTAAATTGATAAGGTTGGATGATGATGTGAATGACAATAAGATATTGTTAAGCCTGCTGACATTTAATATGTGTCTATTACGGATTCTGAACAGGTGAGCTGCAGCAAACAGAACAAAATGAAGTATGAATAATAGATTAATCTGACATCAACAAAACATAATCATCACCCTGAAGGCAAAGTAGGGTTCAATCACCAAAATGCTTTAATCGTTAGCTATATCAATTCAATTATGTAAACATTATCTTGATCAAGGATCAGATGATTCATCATCATCATGAAAAAGCTTTTTTCTTAAGAAAATTTGACTATATTAAAAACGTGGGGAAAAGACAAAGCAGCCAGGGGCAGCTGCCCTGACATCCTGACATTATAAAATAATAAGAGAATGCAGATCAAATGATTCAGAAACAAATCAATACTTCTATATATAGTTAAAAAATACTAAATGATTATCAGACAATAAGCAATTATAACATCCATAAAGTGCTGAGCTTTCAGCTTCTGGGGGAGGATGACTCATACATACAGACATACAAAATACATTATTCAAAAGGAATGGGATTCTGGTTGTGCAAGCGAACATTGAAAGTAAACAAAAGAGAGAGAGAGAGTGAACAAGAGAGAAAGACAGGTGTGTGCAAGTTTACAGAATATTTATGATAATTTCAATTTTTACAATCTTTGAACGGTGCCAGTGCACAATCAAAAAATCTCCACCATGACTTTTACCTCATATTTTTTTAATCAAATCAGTCTACCAGTTTAAGAGTAGATACAGATAGAGTTTTAACACAGGTGGGAATAATAATTATCAAACACGAAGCAAGTCCAAAATGATCCACTAATTTACATCTGTTAGGGGTTTTACACAGTAAAATATATACAAAAGGGCACAAAATGGCCAAATGCAAAATACCCGTATTTCACTGCTTTCAAATATAATATCCAAAATATATCAAACTGTTGTCTCTAATTAACATGTAACTTTTATATACAATAATATACACATCATGACATCTAGCTTATAAATGGGCTGGCTCTATATGTTTGGGTCATCCACATGTAGGTACTAGGAATCTAGTGACTAGGTGATACACTACTGATGTGACAGATCTCAGTGGTAGAGTGATTTACAGCATGCACTTACAGATCATAGTGCCTCTCACAGCCTTAAGGCTTTTGCTCAGGCAAATCCTAGTGCCAGAAAATTTGTCAGTTTTCTTGTGAAAGGTTGGTGTTTTTTTCCTGGCTTTCCGGTTTTCTCTCACCATCCCAGAACCAGAACCTTGATTTAAGTTTAAGAATCTTGACTGCAGGAATCTTAAACTTTATTACTCCACTCTTCACTTTATTACTGATGTTCGAAGGTCAGTGGTTTCCTCCTGGCACTCCAGTTTTCTTCCACCATCTAAAAACTGACCACCTTTACCTAACAAAAACATGTTGATTGGGACCTACATGTAAAACATCATTACTACACCTTTCACTCCACTACTGATGTTATGAAAAACTAGACTTACCTCCTAATGCAGTCCTTGAAAATGCATTATTTTAAAATATCATATTAACATTATTTTTCACTATCAGACATAATTAAAACTGCTTTAAATCAGATATATACGAAAATGGATTTCAATTACACACAAAAAAAATAGCTTCATTAAAATAAAACTGATTATTCCAAACTAAGTCCCTGCTTACATAAAGTGTAGGCTTACTACAGTATACCAGTAGTAGTACAGTCACCTGTTAGCCTTCTTCAAGATTGTCCAAATAATAAGCAGTAAATCTAAATAAGATATAATCATTATTAGACTCCTGGGGGATGACAGAAAGTAGAGAATTAACTTAAGTAGCCTCATATATATATCACATCAAACTAGACACTTGATCATTAATGAAAGTACTGTATAATGAAATTGTAAGAGAAGAAATAGATTTGTCTATGGAGAGGTTTGATTTTACTGGACAGTAATAACAGCCTAACTCAATTATCAGACTATAATGTCAATATACAGTGTTATTATCACTGTGCCATCATCAGGTCATCAGTACCCCTGGGTAGATATATTACCATGGGGAGGCATTTATACCTCCTTTGTTGACAGTATCATCACTGGGTCATTGATACTCCTGGGTGGAATCTATGACCCTGGGTGGGGATAGATTTCTCTTATATTTTTATAATTATTTCACCAGTACATGAACATTTAGGAAAAAGGTTTTTGGCTGTTAAATGATATATACAAATGTATTAGTATTTATACAAATTGGTGATATGGAAACACCAAAGACGCAAGTGGTGGAATGATGTTTTGTATTGAATCACCAAACTTTACAGCTATTTGTGACAACACATTTTTACATCAATCCATTACAGTATTACAGAGTCAACCAGAAAACACCTACAAGGATGACAACAAGTACTGGTGGTAGAGTAGAGTAATGGTATTTTAACTTTTATGTCCAAGTCAAGATTCTTTCACTTATATCAAGATGGTAAATTCTGGAATAGTGGAGGAAACTGGTTTACCTGGAGAAAACTACTTCTGCAAGTAGCTTCCTGACACTAGCATCTGTTCTGAGTGTGATTTAAACACAGGCAGTCTCACAACAAGGAAAAATCCCTTCAATCTTGGGACACATTGGAGTTTAAAGTGCTTGTCCACTTCAGCCTCCTTCAATGTTAGTCCAGACACATATTGTTTCAGATGTCAGCATTGTTTTTGTTATTTTCAATGACACAAGTCATTACAGTGTTTTCTCATCAACATTGTGTGAATGCACATTTATGGAGAACTTACGAGTCCAAAATTTTTCGAAAGCCACTTGACAGGGTTATATGCTAGTTGCAGAGATGAGACACCTTAGATTCCATCCAAAAATGAAATTATCTTAACCACTCTGCCAACAAGGTGTCTATCATGTGCACTGCATATGTCTATCAACATATACATAAAATCAATCTTGTTTCCTTTGTGAAAAAAATAAGTACGCAAGTTATTATAAATTATTAACAAATTAGTCTATTCTATCTCCAATTCATGTAGTACAAGTACATATATCAGTGAAATAAAATCAAAACATCAGAGTCAATTTTACACTGTTAAAGGGAGTTAACTCTTGTAAGCTTTTCCATACTGATTTCCATTTCAAAAGGAAATAGCAACAATGGTTATTACTTACATTTCATATCTGTATAATGACCAAAATGAGGAAAAATATTTCTTTAAATTGTTGTTAAAAGTGTAAATATTAAATGAAATGCTGTTTTATGGACACAAAAAAAAAACTGAAAAAGATGTAATTCTAATGTTGTCATATACATGTTTTTAAATGTAGCTATATCCTTTTAGAAAAATTATTTTATACAGGAACTACCGTTATATATCCACTGATATTAGTGTATAGTTATATGTGTACCCAAATATCTAAAACACTTATTTATAGTATAATCACCCCAAAATCCATACAATAATTCCTGTAATAAAAATTATATTACACAAGTAATATTACTCATGTTTCCTTGGTTATTGACGTCAAAAGATTGTTGTAACATACTATGTTAGATTATAACAGGCAGCCATTTTGGTCTTACGTTATACCATCAACAGAATCCTGCATTGGTGTTCATGTTATATTGAATTTGTTAAACTCATTACATAAAATGCTACATATGCTACTCAAACAAGATCCTCTATTTCTTACATTTAGTTTTTGTGTCTTAATTTATCCTACCACACTTGTGTTGAATTTGACAAAAAGATGAATATCTATGAATACAGAAATTTCTATTTCTATTTATATTTTTCTTTTGTGTATCATTTTTTTTTAATTTTCACGTTTACATTAACTAGAATTCGGAGAGACTATGCAGTGAGTGAATATATATGATAATAATTATAAATACACTGTCCTGAGATATTGCCACCTATTGTTGAAGTTACAAAAATTACAGTAACAACTTCAGGTAATCAGATCTCAAACTTGTGAATAAATTAGGCACCATGGTGGCAAAGATTGCCGATTGGCAACCATTCTTTTTTTACACATGTGGTCAAAGTTTGGTTGATGCAGTTTGGTGAGTTCGTTTTTGGTGACTACTTTTTCTCAACCTTGGGTGATTTCATTCTGATTCTGCTGCTAATCTTGACAAACCATTTCTGAAACTCTTAGAACAGTTCAGTGACTGCCATATACATAGAACATATGAAACAGCAAGTTCTCCAAACTGGAAATGGTAATAACAACTGGTTAGCAGTCCATGTTTTTTTTTTTTTTTTTTTTTGGGGGGGGGGGGGGGGGGGGGGGGGTTATTTTTTCAAAACTAGTATGTGAGATGGCCAAGTCATGAAAAATTAATTTTTTATCTGGATGGCATAAGCTTTAGGTGAAGTGCAAAAATGTTTACATTAACAGTGCATTCAGTGTAGTGTGTATTGAAGGTTCTTTAATCCTCCCTCATATGGCACAAACATTGTACAAACTGTATACCAGTATTTTTAAAGCATGAACTTAAAATTAAGACTAATTTTTTGCTTATTTCCAAATAGTCACAAGTTTCTGTGTTGACACTTCAACACTGCAAATTTAACATTCAAATGCTTAAAAATTCAGACTCTATTTTTATTAGAGATTTACACAATCTATTGAAATGTTCTATAACACAATATCTTTTACTTCCAAATTGCAACAACCACGGATTCTCTATTTTACAATAAAAACAAATGTACCAATCGATCATTCGATGTCCAAACTAAAACCTCAAAGCAAAGTGAAAACTTTGAAGCTGGCAAATTAGGGTAAACATGACAACTTCCACCAGGAAAGTGAGACCAGGTGCTCTGGAAGGGTAAGCATCTCCTGTTTAGCTAGCTACACCCATCACGTGTGTAATCAAAATGAAAGGAACATGAAACTATGGGACATAGAATGTATCCCAGTAATTTTCAATGCAGAGAAATTATCAACAATGTTGTGATGAAGTCCATAAATTTTTTTTCACATAGTCAAAATAGCATGAAGATGCAAGAAACAATGTCAATGGTGTTGGGAAGGTGTCAGGTTCCACCAATGCAAATTATTCTTCACTTTTACGGCTATCCTCTTACACAGTTGAAAAAGTTATTGGGAAAATTAAGTATCTGATTAAGCTGAAAATGTGCTGTAAATCATGTAACAACAATGAATTTCAGCAGTAAGTGTTATTAAAATTGGTCCTGGAATATAGTCAGGATGTGCTCCGAATAACATCCATTTAACATAGATGTCAGTGAACAAAATTCTTGCAACATAACTGACTGTGGAAAAGTTATTTACCATGCTCAAAAAATTTAAATTTTCATGAAGCCTCATATTCATTATAGATCTAGCTATAGCACAATCTTGCATTTCATCGCCTGTCTTTTGTCAAGTACAAGCAAAGTGTCTAGTACCGACCCCCTAGCACAGTTCACAGCAAGCCCAATTAAAAGTTAAATAAGTTTGACATGTTTACAGTAGCTTAAACCTGTAAACAGTAGACAAGCAGGTGTCAGGTGTATATGCGGAGTAAACAAACATAAAGTGATGCAAACAAAAACACTTACCTGCTTTATCCCGTTTAGACGACATGTTTGTTAGTTTACGCTGTTGTCGTCATCAGATTTTGTTGTTTTTGGCATCCTGTTGAAAAGTCACGATACAATAAACAACGACATAAACATCGTCAACAAAACTATACACACTTCCTCCTTTACGTCGGGGAAGTCAGATTCAAATCGAGGCTTTCATCACAGGATCGGGGAAAATGTCTACAAAATATTTCAAAAATATTTTTGCAAAGGAACGATAATGATTGAAATTGTCTTATTTAATTTAAATTACACATATAACAAATTATTTTTAAATGTTTTCGTTTTATTTTTAATTTTCGTATCTGCAAAAAATTTAGTCCGGGGTTAAAAATCCAACATGGCGTTGAAAATAGCAGTACATGAAAGTAGGTTGAACCATTATCGTTTATTTTCACCATCACAGTCCAAAGCGTTTTGTTTTAGAACTAAGTCATTTGTATTTTACATGGCCAACCACTTATATTGTTTAATGACTCTATGTTAGACCTGTAATACAAAAAATAATGCTGGGTGTGTAAGAGGTCACAAAAAATCAATAATTTATGATCAACTGATTCAACATAAACAAACAGCAAACTGAAAATTTTAAAGCCTAGGGGTATATATGATTGTATTTAAGCACCTGTTACTTGTGGATGTAGAAAATAAAGGACATGTAACTTGACATATGGAAGGGTTAACTTAAACAAGTTCTTTGTTAATTTAATATTTTGACCACACTAGGGATCCTCCCATTTTTGTTGATGATTGAGTTTAACATCTAATGTGGCCTTTTGGGCAAAATTATGTGCAGGCTGTGCATGTCCAACTTTTTAATGGCCCTTCTACAATTTATATACCCTGCATTGGAGAAAGCAAAATGCAAATAGTTCGTAGATTTTCAATGGGATGCATACAAATTAATAATCCATTTTCCACTTGTTCCAAGTTGTTGCTCATAATTCTGTTTTTGGCTCCATCCCCACTTAATACCTCCTTTTATGTGTTTATGCAAACGCCAATAAATGCATACTCGCATGAATGTTTTAGTATACTTGCAATAATTATAATGTGAACATGCAGTAGGCTTTGTGTGCTAATACAAAGGCTATTCAGGGTTCGACATTAGCCCACGTCCGACAGACAATGTCTAGTAAAATCTTGGTCCGGGCGTGTGAAAATTTTGCTGACTAGCCCGACTGGTCGTGTGCTAGTCTGGGGATGAATTAATTTAACATCGATTTTTTTATTTCTGAACAAAAACTTTGTCGTCTTTACCTTAAAACAGCCGTAAAACAGGAAGTTGAAAATAAAAACTACCAGTAATCAGATCAAGTCATTTTGGCGCTTTACTCAAATCTATTATCTACTCAAGCGCCGATATGATTAAGATGCAAGCACAAGTTTTCCGGTATTTACATTAGCAACATCGTTGATGGTGATGTGATTTTACAGCAACAAATTTTGTGCCAACTTGCATATGACTTTTAATACATGAAGTAATTAAAAAAATGCTTTAAAATAAAGTTCTTTTAGATTAATGATTATGAAACCATAACAATGGTAATAATACTCACATCATGTTGAAAAACAGGTGTCAAAATCCTCCCGTTTCAATCCAATTAATTACAAAGAATTCTTAAAAATAATCTGGATATGTTTTTTAACAAGCAAACATCTTTAATTTGTCAAATAATGTTTATCAGAGGAGTAAAACTAAGGTGTAGACTGAATACCCTTGATCAGTCTAGTCAGTTTTCAAAACAAACAAAATGGCGGCTACCGTGGACATGTGCTTCCTGTTTCATTAACAACCCAAGTTTATAAGATAATTTGTAAGAAAACTATCAAGTGTAATTTTTTCATTATTAAAAATGATTTCATAATTTATTAATACCTATTAATTAAAAAAAAAAAAAAACTTGGTCTTTTTCGGATATCCTGCATACAAGTAGAGCACCCCTATATGGACTACTATGAGGAAACAGCATTGATTTAACAGTAGCTTTTCTTTAAAACTTTGTTAACTTCTGTCTTACTAACTTTCAGTTTTGTTTTGAAAATAATGCAAAAATAAATACATTTAAAAAAAGTAGTGGTGACAGTGTTGTTACTAGTCCATCATTTACATAGTAATGTAATGCACCATAAAATATGTTTGTTTGAAACTTATCATTTTAAGATTGAAAGGGGCTCTGTGCAGGTCATGACCTGCATTGCAGGTTTCACTATGTAGAAGAGAGCCCTGCATCGATGACGACGGTTTTAACGGTCAGGCAAAGAAAACTGTGTAAAGTAAAAGTAGGGAAGAAACTAAAAGAAGTATGACAATGAAAAGAGACAGAAAAATTGTTTAAATGGGTTAAAGATGACATCGACATGATGAAATATTATGAGAAAAACACATTTATCATGACTATTTTTGGGGTAGTAG
Organism: Anadara kagoshimensis; assembly: GCA_021292105.1. NCBI lineage: Eukaryota > Metazoa > Mollusca > Bivalvia > Arcoida > Arcidae > Anadara > Anadara kagoshimensis. Next base: position 64,552,310 of record CM037859.1, read on the forward strand.
AATTTAGTTCAGGGCTAGTAAAAATTCTCAGAACTAGCCCGACTGGTCTAGTCTTTAAAAACATTATGTTGAACCCTGCTATTGCATAAGCATTCTATAACTTTTGTGTGAGCATGTAAAGCTGTTGCAGGGAATCATGATAACTTTTGTGTGAGCATGTAAAGCTGTTGCAGGGAATCATGATAACTTTTGTGTGAGCGTGTAAAGCTATTGCAGGGAATCATGATAACTTTTGTGTGAGCGTGTAAAGCTATTGCAGGGAATCATGATAACTTTTGTGTGAGCATGTAAAGCTATTGCAGGGAATCATGATAACTTTTGTGTGAGCGTGTAAAGCTATTGCAGGGAATCATGATAACTTTTGTGTGAGCATGTAAAGCTATTGCAGGGAATCATGATAACTTTTGTGTGAGCGTGTAAAGCTATTGCAGGGAATCATGATAACTTTTGTGTGAGCATGTAAAGCTATTGCAGGGAATCATGATAACTTTTGTGTGAGCGTGTAAAGCTATTGCAGGGAATCATGATAACTTTTGTGTGAGCATGTAAAGCTATTGCAGGGAATCATGATAACTTTTGTGTGAGCATGTAAAGCTATTGCAGGGAATCATGATAACTTTTGTGTGAGCATGTAAAGCTATTGCAGGGAATCATGATAACTTTTGTGTGAGCGTGTAAAGCTATTGCAGGGAATCATGATAACTTTTGTGTGAGCATGTAAAGCTATTGCAGGGAATCATGATAACTTTTGTGTGAGCATGTAAAGCTATTGCAGGGAATCATGATAACTTTTGTGTGAGCATGTAAAGCTATTGCAGGGAATCATGATAACTTTTGTGTGATCGTGTAAAGCTATTGCAGGGAATCATGATAACTTTTGTGTGAGCGTGTAAAGCTATTGCAGGGAATCATGATAACTTTTGTGTGAGCATGTAAAGCTATTGCAGGGAATCATGATAACTTTTGTGTGAGCATGTTAAGCTATTGCAGGGAATCATGATAACTTTTGTGTGAGCATGTAAAGCTATTGCAGGGAATCATGATAACTTTTGTGTGAGCATGTTAAGCTATTGCAGGGAATCATGATAACTTTTGTGTGAGCATGTTAAGCTATTGCAGGGAATCATGATAACTTTTATGTGAGCATGTAAAGCTATTGCAGGGAATCATGATAACTTTTGTGTGAGCATGTAAAGCTATTGCAGGGAATCATGATAACTTTTGTGTGAGCATGTTAAGCTATTGCAGGGAATCATGATAACTTTTGTGTGAGCATGTTAAGCTATTGCAGGGAATCATGATAACTTTTATGTGAGCATGTAAAGCTATTGCAGGGAATCATGATAACTTTTGTGTGAGCATGTAAAGCTATTGCAGGGAATCATGATAACTTTTGTGTGAGCATGTTAAGCTATTGCAGGGAATCATGATAACTTTTATGTGAGCATGTTAAGCTATTGCAGGGAATCATGATAACTTTTGTGTGAGCATGTTAAGCTATTGCAGGGAATCATGATAACTTTTATGTGAGCATGTAAAGCTATTGCAGGGAATCATGATAACTTTTGTGTGAGCATGTAAAGCTATTGCAGGGAATCATGATAACTTTTGTGTGAGCATGTAAAGCTATTGCAGGGAATCATGATAACTTTTGTGTGAGCATGTAAAGCTATTGCAGGGAATCATGATAACTTTTATGTGAGCATGCAGTAACCTTTAAATCAGCGTGCAAGAACTTAGCATGGGCAAACAAATGCTTTCCTGTGAGCACGCAATTGCAAGTGAACATGCAAAAGTATTTGCACGTTCAAGCAAAAATTCTTTCATGCTCCCATAACATTTTTTTTTTCATGTTGCCTCCATCTTTGTATCCTGCCGTATCTTTGACTAGTTATCATATAAATGTTTAAGCATTAAATAAAATGACAATATTGTGTGACCGATAAGAATGCACAACAGACCACTGTGGCAGATGTTTTAAATTTTATTCTAATTTTAGTATAGGCCTAATGCAGATTATATACTAGGTCATTCCTAGCCTGAATCTATTTGCCACTTTACCATGTGATACCCCTAATGTTTGTGAGGAACTCTTTATTTCCATTAGATATGGAATCACATCAGTTCGTGTTTTCCCATAAAAACAAAGTTATTCCAGGAATTTGGGGTGTTTATTTTTTTCCAAAACTTCCCACACAACCATTAAGAGGTGTTGGCTATGTTTCCATTCCTGGTAGCCAAAATCGCCATTGGCTACTAATTTCTGAGGAATTCTTTCAAAAAGTAACCTATTTTAGCAAATTTGTGGAAAAATACTTTAAAAAGGACGATATTTTCACAAATTTTGGAAATTTGCCTACTAATTATTTTAAATTTGTGGAAACCTAGTGTTGATCATGTGGTACAATGGCAAACCCCATTAATTTGAAATGATTTTTGCCATCTCTCAAGATCTTGTGAAATCCTGTTGACGATACTTTCAAAATGGTAACATATTGCAGGAAATTCCATGTGTTGTGTTTGAGAAATGGAGAGTTTGTAGTTTGATTGGTTTAATATTATGTACAGATGTTTTCTGTGGTAAAGCTGTGTTTTCTACGATTTAATATTAACTATTATTTCTATTATAGAAGTGCTAAATGATGTTATAGCAGTAGTGAAAAAGCCTAACGAATGGAAGGTTCTAGTGGTGGATCAACTCAGTATGAGGATGTTGTCATCCTGCTGTAAAATGAATGAAATCATGTCTGAAGGAATCACATGTAAGTTTTACAAAATAATAAATCATTTTAGGTGTCTATAAGATTGAGATTTAGACCAGCTGACCGATAGATGACCTGTTACTTTCCAGTGTGACCTATAATATTTTGTTAATTTTCTTATATTTACTTACAAAACACATATAAACATTTTGACAACCAGACTTGCTAGAAATTTAATATGATTTTAGATTATAACTGTGTCTATAAAAGTAAAATAAAAGAATTCCAGTCAGGCATTTGTATCTACTTGTATACACAAAATTGAGTCCAGTTAATTTCATATTTTTATATCCAGTCAGTATTGTGTTGATGGTAGACTTTATTGTTGGTCGCTTACAATACCAGAAAACATAATTTGTCACACATTAAAAAAAGCCCAGCATTTATGTTTTTGTTAACTATCCAATTTGGAACTTAAAAACCCATGATGATCAGATAATTTTACATCTTCTGTCTGTTGTCTGAGTCGTCAAGAGCATTGACTTACAGTTCTATCTGCCTCCACCTAGGTTCAGATTCTATTTGGGCAAATACCAAAGTAAAAGAGAATATCTCTCTCTCTCTCTCTCTCTCTCTCTCTCTCTCTCTCTCTCTCTCTCTCTCTCTCTCTCTCTCTCTCATGTTATCTTTTTCTTATAACTTGTATCAATAGAATTTTTTGACTGTCTGTTTCAGTGGTAGAAGACATTAACAAGAGAAGAGAACCGTTACCTTTACTGGAGGCTATATATCTAGTCACACCAACAGAAAAGGTTTGTTACCACTTCAGTTAAATCAGAATAATCCTACAAAAAAATAGGCTCTCTGCTATTACATTACCATCTTTCCTATCAGTCTGAGAAAATTTGGGTGACAATGACACTAAATAATATTTAAACATGACATTTTAAAATAAGCTAGTATTTGTATAACAATGCATCATATTAATTTATCAGAGTGTATAGTGTTTGTCTGGTCTTTCTGTAGATAATACATAATACATGGTTCAAAACAATAAATGAAGTTGCCTTTGCTGGAATTTCATCAAACTTCTTTTATTGATGTGACTTATGAAATCATAAAAAGCCTATTGACTTTGGAGGTCACAGGGCATGAGAACCTGGAAGTTGATATGTTTTAATTGCAAATCGTAAGGTTTGTTCAACTTACCAGGGCCCTTCAAATCCCAAATTTGGGCTAAAATATACCAAATTGGTGATTAAAATGCCAAATTGAATATTTGTCATATGGCTCTAACTTTGTACATGTGTATTTATAAGTTGAGTTGGTTTTTGTTTTTGAATCATTGTTATAACTTGAATATTTTATTCTCTGAGTAAAGTTGCATTTGTATAATTACCACTAGCTAAACTTTCTTAAGAATATATTTACTTATACTTGACAAACTTCTGTTTTATATTTCAGTCTATGAGAGGTTTAAAGAATGATTTTTCTAATCCAAGTAACACACAATATAAAGCAGCCCATGTGTTCTTTACAGAAGGTAAGGTATCATATTTATATAAATCCAATGTATGGAGGTTAATTCACATCTCCCAAGACCTTTGAATTTTTTTAACTGTAAGACACATTGCCAAGAAATAGGTGCCGTGTAGATAAAGCTTGACAATAGAAAAAGATGTAACTTTTTAAATTTAAGCATTACATTTTGATATTTTTTTCTGAATCAATGATGACATCTGAGAAATAATCTACTTTGACACTGGCCAAAGTGTGAATAAAATTCCACTAACTATATCAGGACAAATGGCTGAGTGCCTTGTCTAAGGCCTGATGTCACTGTCTGTATTTGTTCATACAGTCTGTCTGCTTTACTTTGTTCCAAACATTAATTTTTGTCAATAACTTGTAAAAATGTATGGTAATATGTTTGTATTTGAAAAGTATTTACTGAAATTTGCTACTTAAAAAATTTGTAGGATAAATTATGGCATTTTTTATTAAAAATGATTATTCTTTTTATTCTTTTTAAACAGCATGTCCTGATGAATTGTTCAATGAATTATGCAAACATCCTTGTGCTAAGTTTATTAAAACACTCAAAGAAATCAACATAGCATTTTTACCTTATGAATCACAGGTAAGGGTAATCAACATAGTGTTTTAACCTTATGAATCACATGTAAGGGTAATCAACATAGTGTTTTTACCTTATGAATCATAGGTAAGGGTAATCAACATAGTGTTTTTACCTTATGAATCATAGGTAAGGGTAATCAACATAGTGTTTTTACCTTATGAATCATAGGTAAGGGTAATCAACATAGTGTTTTTACCTTATGAATCACAGGTAAGGGTAATCAACATAGTGTTTTTACCTTATGAATCATAGGTAAGGGTAATCAACATAGTGTTTTTACCTTATGAATCACAGGTAAGGGTAATCAACATAGTGTTTTTACCTTATGAATCATAGGTAAGGGTAATCAACATAGTGTTTTTACCTTATGAATCATAGGTAAGGGTAATCAACATAGTGTTTTTACCTTATGAATCATAGGTAAGGGTAATCAACATAGTGTTTTTACCTTATGAATCATAGGTAAGGGTAATCAACATAGCGTTTTTACCTTATGAATCATAGGTAAGGGTAATCAACATAGTGTTTTTACCTTATGAATCACAGGTAAGGGTAATCAACATAGTGTTTTTACCTTATGAATCATAGGTAAGGGTAATCAACATAGTGTTTTTACCTTATGAATCATAGGTAAGGGTAATCAACATAGTGTTTTTACCTTATGAATCATAGGTAAGGGTAATCAACATAGTGTTTTTACCTTTTGAATCATAGGTAAGGGTAATCAACATAGTGTTTTTACCTTATGAATCACAGGTAAGGGTAATCAACATAGTGTTTTTACCTTATGAATCATAGGTAAGGGTAATCAACATAGTGTTTTTACCTTATGAATCACAGGTAAGGGTAATCAACATAGCGTTTTTACCTTATGAATCATAGGTAAGGGTAATCAACATAGTGTTTTTACCTTATGAATCATAGGTAAGGGTAATCAACATAGTGGTTTTACCTTATGAATCATAGGTAAGGGTAATCAACATAGCATTTAACCTTATGAATCACAGGTAAGGGTAATCAACATAGTGTTTTTACCTTATGAATCATAGGTAAGGGTAATCAACATAGTGTTTTTACCTTATGAATCATAGGTAAGGGTAATCAACATAGTGTTTTTACCTTATGAATCACAGGTAAGGGTAATCAACATAGCGTTTTTACCTTATGAATCATAGGTAAGGGTAATCAACATAGTGTTTTTACCTTATGAATCATAGGTAAGGGTAATCAACATAGTGTTTTTACCTTATGAATCACAGGTAAGGGTTATCAACATAGTGTTTTTACCTTATGAATCAGGTAAGGGTAATCAACATAGCGTTTTTACCTTATGAATCACAGGTAAGGGTAATCAACATAGCGTTTTTACCTTATGAATCATAGGTAAGGGTAATCAACATAGTGTTTTTACCTTATGAATCATAGGTAAGGGTAATCAACATAGTGTTTTTACCTTATGAATCACAGGTAAGGGTTATCAACATAGTGTTTTTACCTTATGAATCAGGTAAGGGTAATCAACATAGCATTTAACCTTATGAATCACAGGTAAGGGCAGTCAACATAGTGTCACAGGTAAAAGAAACCAACACATTCTTTATACCTTGTAAGAGTAATCGATAACTTGTTTTATGTATAAAATATATATATTGGAGGTTTTTGCTTTACCTGCTATTGAAATATATTTTGTTTTAATATTAATTATCATCTGCAGTACACTTTAAAAATATATAAATTATCTGTGTGGGCATGACCATTGGTGTTTTACATCTTTTCCAAAACTCTTTCTACTTAAAGCGAAGCATTTAATTCAAGGATTGTTGAGGAAACAAGATTACATGGAGAAAATCACTGACATACAAACTAACAAACTCTCTTACAACAGACTCATTGGCTTTGTGGTGTGCAATGTTACAAAAGAAAATTACGTCATAAAATTAATTGTGTACAGATGCTACAGTTTCATGTTGTTTATTTTGCAGGTTTATTCACTAGATGCAGGAGAAACATTTCAGTTTTACTACAATCCACAGAAAACTGTAGGTAGAACATTAAATCTAGAAAGATGTGCAGAACAAATAGCTACATTATGTGCTACACTCGGAGAATACCCTGCTGTTAGATATAGAAGGTACAACTATTCCTATAGTATCCTTAGGCTTTCAGATACAATGTATTTTGTAAGGCTTCCCTGTGTACACATTTACAGTTCATGTCTAGCTAGTAAAGTAAACATTTACAAAATTTGTAAAATTATAAATGGTCACATGGTGTTATTGTATGAATATCATTGCATTATATTTTTATATGTCCTTTCTGTGGAAAACATTTTTTTTAAATGGCTGAAAAATATCCAGTCAACTGTGTGAAAGTAATTTGATGTCATAGAATCGTCCATCAACTGTAATTTCCATGTGGTACTCATTTATGCAGTATTTTATAAAAATTGAGATGTACTTTTTAAATACAACAAATAACCCAAGACAAAATCTTAACATCTAACTCTGTTAACTTTAGAATTGAAGTTAATCTTAACATCTAACTCTGTTAACTTTAGAATTGAAGTTAATCTTAACATCTAACTCTGTTAACTTTAGAATTGAAGTTAATCTTAACATCTAACTCTGTTAACTTTAGAATTGAAGTTAATCTTAACATCTAACTCTGTTAACTTTAGAATTGAAGTTAATCTTAACATCTAACTCTGTTAACTTTAGAATTGAAGTTAATCTTAACATCTAACTCTGTTAACTTTAGAATTGAAGTTAATCTTAACATCTAACTCTGTTAACTTTAGAATTGAAGTTAATCAGACAGAAATAATAAACTAAATTTTGCAGAAATTAATTATCTAAAATATACTTACTTCAATCATTGATCAGGTATATATCAGATTTTTTTTTCTGAAAGCTTCTTACTATAATAATTAATATAAAAAACCATAGCTGAAATGTAACGCCATATCAAAAGTGTCCTCCAAATGAATCCCAGCTGGGAAATCCCCAACCACGTGCATGATCAAAATAGGAATAGCTAATGACACATTATTGTATACCATACTGTTTATAACCCTGTATTAAATTGTTACAGTGAATTTGACAAGAATGCTGAATTTGCTCAGATGGTACAACAGAAATTAGATGCATACAGAGCAGATGATCACACAATGGGGGAGGTCGGTATAAGTTACCTCTCTTTATACACTTAGCTGTTTGTTTATATTTGTCATAACAGTTCTTTAGGCTTTACTTATGCAAAGATACACAAAATAACATTTCTTTTACAAATCCTTTTTCCCATTTTATTTATGAATCAAAAGTTTTTGAAACAGTTAATGTATTTGTATATTGAATGTAATGAAATAGTTTTACAGTGATTTTGTTTATCTATTATCATTACGAAGTTTTACAGTGATTTTGTTTATCTATTATCATTACGAAGTTTTACAGTGATTTTGTTTATCTATTATCATTACGAAATATAGGTAGTTTCCCCTGGGGAAAAATGAGTAAAATGTTTCAATTTTACCATCTATATTCCCAAAACAGTAGCGATACCAGAGGAATTTTTTTTCACAAATTAATAAATCTACAGTTGTCCTTACCTATATTGTAAGAATTATAACATCTTTGCAAAGAGAATCCTGTCTGTTGTTATAATTTAGTTTGTTAATTATCTAATTTTCCTAATTTTTTAGCAATTGCAAATTTTCCTAATCTTAAAGACAGAAGGTAGTTGCTAAAATATTTAACAAATTCGCTATTTTAATAATGGTTGCAATTTATCAGTTCCTTTATTTGTTTGAATTGAGTTTTATATTATACGGACAACAAAAAGACAGATAACAGTTATTAACTATTGACCGAGGTTTTGACCCCATCTCACTGTTACTTCATTGTTTTGTATTATAGGGACCACAAAAAGACAGATCACAGTTATTAATTATTGACCGAGGTTTTGATCCCATCTCACTGTTACTACACGAGTTAACATTCCAGGCTATGGCGTATGACTTACTGCCTATTCAGAATGATGTCTACACGTAAGTCAATGTAATGTACATAAAAATGATAACTTGGAAATCCTTAAACTTTTTTGATTTTGGTTATTTTGAAAGAATGCCAAAAATATCTTATGGGGCTCAATAATGACCCTAAATGCTCTAAACATGTTAAATTAAGAGTTTTTTGTTAATGGTATATTATATGGGAACATATTCTAACAAAACCATAAAATGTTTTTTTTAATGCTTTATATGAAAACATTTAATAGAAGTGAGTGTTGTTGCAAATTCTTTCACTTGGTATTTTAAATCCCTCTTGAATTTTGCTTTAGTTACCACATTGGGAAACGGGAAAAACACAACTAAAAACTAACACAACTTGTGTCTTCACATAGCATTTTACATCTTATCTTGATATCACCATTACTCGTCAATCAAACCATAAACAGAGGTAAATAAGAAGACAATATAGATAATATCGTCACCGGAGTAATTCTGAAAGAGTCAACTTGGAACATAAACACAACACAGAGTAAACATGTCAATTATCTACTTCAGAACATAAATCTCGCTGTCAATCTAATATAACATAGCTTGTTGTTTGTACTCAGCTATTAATGTCTTTGAAATATATGTAATTGTTTGAATGATACATGTATACATTGTTATTATTATTATTAACAGATATGAAAATGCCAGTGGAAATGACGTATCAGAAAAGGAAGCATTGTTAGACGAGAATGATGACTTATGGGTAGAATTACGACATCAACATATTGCTGTTGTATCTACGTAAGGACTGGTTCTCACATTAATTTTGATTTTTCTTTTTTTATGCACAAGTTAATTTTTCATACAGTGTAAAGTTTCAGCCTTGATCTGATACATACATAATAAGGGGTCTCAGTGGCGAAGTGGTCTTTACTTAGTGGCCACTTACAGATCATAATAAGGGGTCTCAGTGGCGAAGTGGTCTTTACTTAGTGGCCACTTACAGATCATAATAAGGGGTCTCAGTGGTGAAGTGGTCTTTACTTAGTGGCCACTTACAGATCATAATAAGGGGTCTCAGTGGCGAAGTGGTCTTTACTTAGTGGCCACTTACAGATCATAATAATGGGTCTCAGTGGCGAAGTGGTCTTTACTTAGTGGCCACTTACAGATCATAATAAGGGGTCTCAGTGGTGAAGTGGTCTTTACTTAGTGGCCACTTACAGATCATAATAAGGGTCTCAGTGGTGAAGTGGTCTTTACTTAGTGGCCACTTACAGATCATAATAAGGAGTCTCAGTGGTGAAGTGGTCTTTACTTAGTGGCCACTTACAGATCATAATAAGGGGTCTCAGTGGTGAAGTGGTCTTTACTTAGTGGCCACTTACAGATCATAATAAGGGGTCTCAGTGGTGAAGTGGTCTTTACTTAGTGGCCACTTACAGATCATAATAAGGGGTCTCAGTGGCGAAGTGGTCTTTACTTAGTGGCCACTTACAGATCATAATAAGGGGTCTCAGTGGCGAAGTGGTCTTTGCTTAGTGGCCACTTACAGATCATAATAAGGGGTCTCAGTGGCGAAGTGGTCTTTACTTAGTGGCCACTTACAGATCATAATAAGGGGTCTCAGTGGCGAAGTGGTCTTTACTTAGTGGCCACTTACAGATCATAATAAGGGGTCTCAGTGGCGAAGTGGTCTTTACTTAGTGGCCACTTACAGATCATAATAAGGGGTCTCAGTGGTGAAGTGGTCTTTACTTAGTGGCCACTTACAGATCATAGTAAGGGGTCTCAGTGGTGAAGTGGTCTTTACTTAGTGGCCACTTATAGATCACAGTACCTCTAACCGCCTATGTTCAAATCCCACTTTGAGGAGATGCTAGTGTAAAAAGTTTGTCAGTTAATGAATTCAGTCAATTATTTTAAAGTTTTTGATACATGTATATGTTTATGTTAATTTATATCTTACAGACAAGTAACAAAACAATTGAAGCATTTTGCACAGAGTAAGAGAATGAAGGACGGAGAGAAGGCGAATATCAGAGATTTATCACAAATGTTAAAGAAAATGCCACAATATCAAAAAGAACTTAGTAAATATTCCACACACTTACACTTAGCAGAGGACTGTATGAAATCTTACCAAAAACATGTAGACAGATTATGTAAAGTGGAACAGGTAAATATGATTGGAGTAAAGAGTTGGAGTTATACGCCCCAGTCAAGATTCTTTCACTTATTGAGGTTGTCAGTTTTGGGATGGTGGAGGAAACTAGAATGCAAAAAATATAACAACTTTCCACAAGCAAGCTTAAATGTTTCAAATGTCTTCAAAATTAACACAATTAAGGTATCAAATTTGCCAGATTTAAATTAAAAGTTGAGTGGAGAGTTGCATTTTATGCCCCACTCAAGATTCTTTCACTTACATGTATATTAAGGTGGTCAAGTCTATGATGGTGGAGGAAACTTGAGGGCCAAAAAAAACCCCACCAAATTTCAGTAAGCAAACTGACAATCTTTTTCACACCAAGATTTGTCCAGACTGGGATTCAAACCTAGGCATTAGGAGGCAATGTGAGCCATAAGTACACACTTAAGACCACTTGGTCACCAATAAGAAAAATAGTCAGTTTCCAACTTGTATTTAAGGTTTACTTTGAAAACACAAAAAAAAAAAAACATGACAAAAAGTTCTTAATGTTTAAACGGTCACTGCATTAAAGACTAGAAAAATCCACAAAAAAAAGTGTCAAAAGTTATGTTCATCTTGCACCATTCTGTGCAAGATAGCATATATGCTCTTTTTCCCACTAAGATTTAACAATGAAATAAGTGTTGTTTCAGTAGGATGGCAACATTTTTAATTGATCTTTAAATGAATTGATGTAATTTGTGATGCAAAAAATGAATATTTTATCCAAAACAAGGATTTAGATTTCCCTATCTGGCAGCACAACAAGTTAAAGATTCTATCACTATTGAGCCTTTCTGTTTTTCATCCAAGATTACACAGTCATAAAAAAACCAATACAGTATGTCAGTGGGTATAGTGCTGGCTTTGTATGTAGAAGGTAATGGATTCCAACTCTGGCCAGATCTGACCAAGACTTAAAAAAAGGTAGTGGCTGTTCTTTTGCCAAAGATGCAGCATTTAAAAATGAAAGTCATAGGGTCCTTCAGAAGAGACATTAAAATTGATACCTATGTCCTAGCAGGCATGGCACATTAAAGAACTCTGCCATTTCATCATAATCTGGTGACATCTGTAATCAATTTAAATTTTCTTGACTGGGATGTTAAACCCCATTCAATCAATCAATACAGTCATATAAGATGTTATTTGTACCTGTAGGATTTAGCTATGGGGACAGATGCTGATGGAGAGAAGATAAAAGATCATATGAGGAATATTGTACCCATCCTGCTAGACCAGAACATAATGGTGTATGATAAAATAAGGATTATACTTCTATATATAATACACAAAGGAGGTATGTACTGATACCAACACAATAAGGTTGATTAATAATCAGGATTATAAAAAATCCCCAGGTCCGAAGTCCAGGACCTTTTCATTTTACATAGGGACCTTTGATATTTATATTGTAAAAGTCCAATAGACATGCCATTTTTAACCACAATAATACTACCTTTTCTAAAGGATAACATAATGCATATGGGTCCTTTTAATGCAAATATGGGACTTTCAAAACTTTATGTGGGACCTGCCAAATATAATGTCAAAAGGCCCCAGACCATCCATGACAAAGCATAATTCTGAACCCCTGATAGTAAACTTCAGTTTAAGAACTTAACAATGGGTGTCATTTGTCAAAATAAGGGATCTATGTTCCCTACTAGAATTAACAGTGAAGAGAACTGATGAATATACATGGATATGTCCTATATGATAAAATCAAAGCTTGGCCAGAATCACCCATTCTTTAAAATCCTTCAATGAAGATGTAGAATTTGAAAATTTGAGTTCCATATGCCTGCATAAGGTAATCAAAATATTTTCAGTTTTTTAGAAATTTCATACTTTCATCCAAGGTGGTATCTGCTATCTAACAACATCTATTTTGAAACTGTGCCATAAATCAGCAAGGCATTACTATATTTAATTTCAGCACTACCATTTCAGATTTTCATCCACAACAATCATTCATGTACATAATGCTGGAATTGCTCTAACCTTTGCTGATTGAGAACAACATTTTGAGATAACACATACTTGCCAATAGCAAAATAACTATGGCAATATTTTCTTTTGATATTCTCTTGAAATAATGTTTCTATCAATTCTGTATATTTTATAAGGGATCTCTGAAGAAAATTTGGCCAAACTAGTCCAACATGCTCAGATACCAGTGACAGAGAAATGTATTCTAAACAATATGCAGAATCTTGGCATCCCAATCATTCAAGATGTAAGTACACATTATTTATCACTTAGTGCAGAAGGGTCAGTAAGTAAGTGCACAAAGGTCACACAATAAGTCAACACATCTGAATGAATCACTTTTATTATCTGTTGGACACATTTTAGTTTTTTTTTAATTAATGTGAGAATATTACTTTATGATATGAATTGTCTCCCAATTTCTTTGAATTTTGATTTTTTTATTCCCTAATGGAATAAGATGACTTAATCTTTGGTTTTTATTGGACAGTGTTTTAATTTTGTTTTTTATCCAGTTTTGCATAAATGTCAGATAAGTGATAAACATATACATAAAATTACAGAATTGTTTCAAGATTCATCTAAACATTGACTGATGCATTAAATATTAAACAAATAAATAAGTACCAGTATGCAATGTTCATTTTAGGATTTTTCATTGGGAACCATTTTCAAAAAAATTTCCCTAAAATGCAGTAATATCAATATTACATGTATTACATTCATGTAATGTTAATTAAATATGCCCCCCCCCCTTAAGCCTTAACATTTTGCAAAATAATGGATCAATGGTTCCATGCCCCCTTCCAGAATGAATACTGAAGTTTAGTTTTTGTTTGATGTACTTCAGAAAGAAAATCTTTTTGGTGGCAATTTTTTTATCTCCTTTGACAGTGGGTAACACATATTCACTGATTTGGTTTTAAGTTTTGTTAAGTAACTTTAATTTTAGTAAACATTTTAAAATACAAAATCAAAATGCCAATATTATAATCCTTAAAAAAATCAACTTGCATGAAAATATCAGTGGTATCAGGTGTCATGATGATTCCGATCACTTAAATGAGCTTTTTTTCACATGCACCTTTTCTTTTTGTGATTTTCATGATTTAGTTAAAAATTTCAGAAATAAAGTTTGCGAAAATTAATACTCATAAAATGATTATCTAGGATACACCAAAAAGTTTATGTTGTGGGGTAGTTTTTTTTTTGGGGGGGGGGGGGAGTTGTAAAACTACTGTCAATTCAATCTTTATTTCCCTTTGTGTAGATTAAAAACCGTTATTATTATTATACAAACATGTTATTTAACATAAACTTATATACACATGTTACATGTTTAAGTTTGTAATCATTTTGTTAACATATAAAGTTATCATATTCTGTATAAAATATCAACATCTATATACACTTGCAGTTTCTTTGATGAAATAGTATATACATATCATACACTATATCATATTGTTACAATTTTTTTTGAAAATATATGTATTTGTTACTAGTCCAGACTCTATTACATCACCCGTACATCCCACCTGGTCTTGGGGGTTACAAGGTTCAGATATAAGTTAATAGTTAGCTTTCCACACTGTGAACACTGATCTATTAATATACAGTAAAACCTCAATTCATCGCCATCATTTGTTCTGTCAAATTTTGGCGTTATAAAGGGGTTTGGGGATAAATTGGGAAAGACGGAAAAAGAAAAGTGTAAAAAATGGATTTTGGGACTTCAAAATAGTGTGGCGATAAGCGAGACGGCAAAGTTATCGAGGGGCATTATAATGAGGTTTTACTGTACATGTTTTAAGACGGTAATCTTTGTTATTACTACAATGAATTCTTGTGTGGAGCTATCTACTTGTGAAGAGAAAAAAAAAATGGAATTTGAGAACATGAAACATTTATTACGATTAAACCCATTACATTGATCTACACCACCCCCAAATTTTGTGATTCCTCCAGAATTTAATTTATGCTTGACCCAGCCCTTGTGATAACCCACTGGATAAAATGTGGCATTAGTTTGATTCCTAATTATTTTTTTTCATTAGTTAAAAACAATTATTTGTATTGATTATGTGATGGTTACCTTTTGTTATCACATGATCTATACTTTTAAGTATACTAGTAGGTAACTGATCATGTGACTTATTTGCATGCCACTTCAGGCTCAAGGTAACGTAAAGTTTAGCTACGGATCAACATCAGAGCAAGGTTCTAGTTACGGGACATTTAAGTCAATTACTCAGGTTAGTGAAGAACACATGTCACAATGACCTTTAACCTTTGTGACATATCTGTCATCAATGGGCTTGTGTTACTATGGTGATTGGAATGACCTACTTTATTTTCTTGAAGGACGTAGAGAAGCAGAGATGAGATTTGGAGTCATGTGTTTTAAGTTCTGAGGAGGATATTTAATTAACAGATTAATTAATTAATTAATCAACCACCTGCTGATTTCTGTTATTTTCTTTATTATTATTTATCTGGTTACATGGTGTTTCTTTTTCTACAATTTTGTACTTCATTGTACCATGTGACCATCTACCTCATAATGATTGTGTGGATCAAATATTCTGTGTATACAGTCAAACATGTCTATAAAGGCTAACAAGGGGAACATGTAAAAGTGGCCTTTATGAGCAGGAGGCCCTGGGTTGGTTACATGTCACTGGTCTTGAAAAACAGGTGTCCCTTGTATAGAGGTGGCCTTTAAGACAGGTTTGACTGTATTCCCAAAATATTTTTAAAAGAAAAACATTTCCTTACTACTTTGCTATACCATATCAAGTGGATGTATTTGATTCACACAAATGTTATGGAGTACCACATGGTATGTCGTTAAACCTGATTATTAGCTTACCTAGCATACCTATACAAGGTACAGAAGAGCTTATGTCATTTTTCTAAAGCAAGCGTTGGTAGGTCATACTTCAGAATCTGGAATGAGTGTCAGTGTCTGTATCCAATGACAAAGTTGTACATTAATGTGCTGGATAATACTTAATAAGTAGATGAGCCATAATTGTGATGGTTCTTGTTCCTAAAAGTTATCAGTTTTTACTTCAATATTCATACAAAGATGATCAAGATTCTTAAATCTTATCACCTCCATGTACACAACTTTTACACAATCATGTTGTTCAGTGAATTTATACATATTTGTAATCAGAAATGCATAAAAATATCACTAAAAGTATTTCAATATGAAGAACAGCTTAAAAGAAATGATAAAAGCTTTATTCTTCAAACTACTATTGTTTTCAATAAGTTCTGTCTTTGACTATGGTAGTTAAGTTTTTTCCGAGTTTAGTAAACTGTATGTCTTGCCCTAACTTAATATCAACATAATTTTGGAGTTAAGCCATCCTTTTCTTTATGGATTAAGCTGTTTCAGTTACCTCCCCTGCATCATTCAGCTTTTATATACCTGGTTAATACTGTTTTGATATTTTATTATTTATATAAATGTATGTGAATTTTGACTGATAATTAGTCACTGTCAACCTTTTAGCCACGAAGTCATGCAAGAATTCAAAGAAAGAGAGAGTGTGTGTGTGTTGCTGAATTTTAGGAAGTTAATTTAGAATGGTAGTTGTTTTGAGTCGTCAAATGAAATGGAAGATTAAATTTATGATTTCAGTGATAAATAAAGTTTTTAATAACGTTTGATGGATCCAAACCATAGCTAGAAATGTAAATGTAATAACTCCATCAGTTTAATTGGAGATGTTCATCTAGTTAGTCGTTTGAACTTTTCAGAAACAATTGATATATATCAGTCTTGTCTTACCAGATTTAATTTTCTTACCTTTACCTATCTTTAATAATCTGATCAATTTTCCTGTGTGATCTTGTCTCAACTATCTCAACTGTGGTAAAAGTAGAAATGTTCACTTTTGTAATTTGTTTCCTTTTTGTAAGTCAACTTATGCCATATTGGTAATCAGCTTTGTCCATTTTGGTAGTAAGTTCATGCCATTTTGGTAGTACATTTATGTCATTTTGGTAGTAAATTTATGCCATTTTCATATAAAACTTGCCATTTGGTAGTAAATTTTGGTCAATTTACTACTTGTCAATTTTGGAAGTCAACTTTTCCCATTTTGGCAGTCAATTTTTCTTATTTTGGAAGTCAACTTCTCCCATTTTGGCAGTCAATTTTTGCCATTTTGGAAGTCAACTTTTCCCATTTTGGCAGTCAATTTTTGCCATTTTGGAAGTCAACTTTTCCCATTTTGGCAGTCAATTTTTCTTCTTATTTTGGAAGTCAACTCTTCCGATTTTGGCAGTCAATTTTTCCCATTTTGGAAGTCAACTTTTCCGATTTTGGCAGTCAATTTTTCCCATTTTTGAAGTCAACTTTTCCCATTTTGGCAGTCAATTTTTGCTTTTTTGGAAGTCAACTTTTCCCATTTTGGCAGTCAATTTTTCTTCTTATTTTGGAAGTCAACTCTTCCCATTTTGGCAGTCAATTTTTCCCATTTTGGAAGTCAACTTTTCCAATTTTGGCAGTCAATTTTTGCTATTTTGGAAGTCAACTTTTCCCATTTTGGCAGTCAATTTTTGCCATTTTGGAAGTCAACTTTTCCCATTTTGGCAGTCAATTTTTCTTCTTATTTTGGAAGTCAACTTTTCCGATTTTGGCAGTCAATTTTTCCCATTTTGGAAGTCAACTTTTCTGATTTTGGCAGTCAATTTTTGCTATTTTGGAAGTCAACTTTTCCCATTTTGGAAGTCAACTTCTCCCATTTTGGCAGTCAATTTTTGCTATTTTGGAAGTCAACTTTTCCCATTTTGGCAGTCAATTTTTTGCCATTTTTGAAGTCAATTTTTGCCATTTTGGATGTCAGTTTTTGCCATTTTGGAAGTCAATTTTGGCCATTTTGCTATAATACTTTTGTTGTTCTATGACAATACTTAACAATAGATAAATCGCATACAGTTAAAGTTGATATTTCTACTTCAACATTATAATAAAATTAGATGATATTAGAGTTGAACAAATTATATATAGGTTTAACTTACTAATCCAGTGATTTTGTTACATATTTTAAAAACTACCATCTGCCTTTTGAATTGGGAAAGTTCTGAAATACAGCAAACTTCAAAATGACATACTTGCAATAGCTAAAGTTACTCAATACAAAGACGTTAAATTGTTATAATATCTAACATTTTGTGGATAAGGATGAGTAAATTTAATTTGTAGTTTATCATTGTTGTTGTGGGAATTTTTGTGGTCAAATTGGAAAAATTTTAGTCATTTCCCCTTCAGGGGAAATTACCTTTATTTGGTAGTAATTTTAGGAAAACAAAATCACTGCTAACCTAAGCACTGATACATTATATTATAATAAAATCTTATTCCCAGATTGTTTGTTCAACCACATATTGGTATTATTAAGAGATTTTGAAATATATTTGTAGAAGATTGACAAAGAACATTAAAGCTACTCTTTATTTTCGTATTTGAAAATTAAATGTTGTAATTAGGGAGATGGCAAATAAAATGAGAGGCACCAATACCATATCATTTTATCACGGTATGTTGTCACCAATAAATGACAAAGTTGATAAAGTTATTTTGCCTGCACAGATATGCTAAGTTCTGATTACTCCCCTTGTGATTAAGCCATGTCTGTTAGCACTTTCAGTACTTTGATTATTTTTGTCTGGCCACCTCATTGTCCAAAGTAGTCGAGACTCGAAAGTGTCAGATTATGGATAAAAGTGTTTCTTGATGCTAAGATCTCAGTTTGTCTGGGACATTAAACAACATTCTTAATAACCAAAACCAGCAAGACTATTTTGTAACAGAATTGTATGTTTCACCAGGGAAGTGAGACCGGGTGCTCTGGAAGGATAAGCACTGATTAGCTAACTACACTGACCACATGTAGAATCAAAATTGAGAATGAAAAATAACATGGATCTATGTGGTGTCAGATAAATCCAAGACTATATTTCACACTATTGTATGTTACACCAGGGAAGTGAGGCTGGGTGCTCCTGAAAGATAAGCACCTCCTTTTTAGCTAGCTACACTCGTCTCATTTGAAATCAAAATTGAGAATGAATAGAACATGGAACTGTGAGATGTCAAACAATCCAAGACTATATTTAATAGAATTGTATGTTACACCAGAGAAGTGAGACTGGATCCAGTGTGTGCCAAACTTTCAAAATGATTAATGGACATTCGGTCTGGTAAACCTAGAAACTTTACCAGACCGTAAAGTTTTTTACTGGACCAAAAATTCTTCAATAAAAAGAAAACAATTATTCGGTTTTGTAAATATTTACTTATTTTCTCCTTTAAAACGAAAAGCTACGGGAGGCACAAATTATGAAGAAAATTTGAAAGAAAATTTAAGAAACATTGAATGGAGGGGCGACCATGGTTGCAATTGGACAAGGAGAAACGAGTCGGGTCGGGTCGAATTAGGGAGGCGTAGCACACAATAATAATTTAAAAGGTCAGAATACATTTATTTATGGAAGTACAAATAAATGTATTCTGGCCTTTTAAATTATTATTGTGTGCTGCGCCTCCCGACCCGTAAAATTAAAAGCAGTGTGTGCATTTCATTACACATTTCTCCTCGTCAAATTGCAACCATGGTCGCCCCTCCATCCAATGCTGCTTAAATTTTCTTTCACGTTTTCTTCATAATTTGCGCCTCCTGATGCTTTCCGTTTTATTGGTTTCCCTGGAATAGCTCCTGGAACGTATATTTCAGGTTAAACATGTAATAACGGAAGTCGGATGGCAATAATAAAATTCGAATTGGATCGGAACTATAAATCCGAATTTTTGGCGCTCTCTATTTTCCGAAATGGTTACTGGACATACGGTCCGGAAAAATCTGATTTTTTATCGGACCAGCGGTAATTTTATCGGACTTGTCCGACGGTCCGACGAAGTTTGGCACACACTGTGGATCTGGAAAGGGTAATCACCTCCTGTTTAGCTAGCTACACTTGAAATCAAAATGAAGAATGAAAAGAATGTAAAATTTCAAATATATCCAAGACTAT
This sequence comes from Anadara kagoshimensis, assembly GCA_021292105.1. Taxonomy (NCBI): domain Eukaryota; kingdom Metazoa; phylum Mollusca; class Bivalvia; order Arcoida; family Arcidae; genus Anadara; species Anadara kagoshimensis. Next base: position 64,572,379 of record CM037859.1, read on the forward strand.
ATTTTACATAAATATGCTATCATATAGGTTTCTTTCTTTAAGTTGCTGTGTTTTAGAATTCTGGTTCTTTTAGCTCATATATTGCACATTATCATAAAGTTACAGGGCTTTGATTATTCACTCGTCCTGACGAGTGAAATGTGTACTAGGACGAGTGATGTTGTTATTGCACTCGTCATGGTGCCGAGTTAAATTTATCAGACATATACATCACGGGCTTGTTGCAATTAATAAACAACAGACAATTAGTGTAGGTCGGGAAAATCGTGTATTAGGAGGTCAATTGTAATGATACGGGCCCCTTTGTAAAAATCTTGCTGTTCTGTTACAAGCGCGAACCAACAAAAGCATTTGAACGTTTCCATCATATGTGCAAACTGTTTTGCATTCGGAAGTCACTTAGTGTAACGTTAAATTTAACCGATGTTCTGAGTGTTTATATATTTGTCAGTCGTCTGTAAAAGTACAGTATGTCAAAGAAACGTAAACAGATATTATCTTTTACACTTGTGGTGACTGTGCTGAGTTAAATTTCCAAGTGCCGAGTGGTTTTCTTATTCAACTAGGCACTGTGCCAAGTGGAATTAAAAATTCTATCTAAGGCCTGAGTTATGTTAGGTTTTCTACTCAAGATGTTTTACTTTGCTCTAGAATTCTAGTTCTTTTAGCTCATATATTGTACATCATCATAAAGTTATCTTTAGTTTCTGCTCAAGATGTTTTTACTATATTTCAGAATTCAGGTGTTTGTTTTGCTCATTAATTTGTTAGTAAAGAAAAGGTTATAGTGTTAGTGACATTGTGACATTACTTGGTTTTTATATCTAATGTAAAACTTGTTTCTTTATGAGCATAGCATGAAAGGAAGACCAATATATAATATGCAATTTAAAGGAGTCGAGGCCATTTTTATCTATTTTAAATAATCAATGGATTTACTGTAGATTTTTTGATTTCAACATTCTATCTGATTATCAGATTTATGTATTTTAAGTGGGATTTGGATGTACAATGTATTTGATTTCATATGTTGTTTAATGATTGTGGGTTAGTGTTGTTAAGATGCATAGCATGGATTGGTTTTGTTAAGTAGTAATTGATACACCCATCAGTAGGAGGGATTTAAAGTTCAAGTAATTTGAGATGATTTGATTAGTGTTGAGGGTTTAAAATACAAATAATATATGATAAGTCGTGATATATTGAAGTTGATTTGTGTTCACATTTAGTGTAAGTTATTATGAAGAATACAAAAGTAAATATAATATACAGGATTTTATTCAAAAGGAAAACTATATGTCTTGTTTTCTTTTAGTTTTATGAAAAGAATATTTTATGAAGTATTGACTGCAATAAATCTCACACAATATTAATTTCCTGAAAATACATGGATTCTGATAGATTTTATTTATTTTTCTTTACATTTTGAAAACATATAAGGTTTTATTTACTTAACTGTACTTGGAATGAAAAACTTATGGCATGAGTAAACATTTTCATTTCCATTTGGAATCACAGATTACCCAGTACCAGGAAAACAAACTTTTCTGTGTGGACAGCAGGCTGCGATTAAAATAATTTCACATTTTGACAACAGAATTTTCTTTTTTTTTCATTCAAACTAAACGTTGAATGAAAAACATGGTGGCATGAATTTATTTCAGAATTCTTATTTCCATGGGGGATAGCAGATTGCCATTAAAACAACTTGTTTTCCATAAAAAATCTAATTACATGTACTAAGTATTTCAAAGTCATTATGATTTACATGTAATATAAATGGGTTTCTAAACATTGTCTTCAGCATTTAACGGTAACCATTTGTTCTTCAGATAAAAAAATGTCTGTGTAATTTATTTATTCCACGTTTCCATTCCTTATGATTCCTGGAAGCCAAAATCGCCCTTGGCTACTAATTTCTAAAACATTCTTTCAAAAGGTAACCTATTATAGCTATCTTGTGTCACAAATTTGGCCACTATTGAATCATAATGATTGTGAATTTATGGAAACCTAGCTTTATTGTGAATGAAGAAGTGCAGATATCATATCCTAGAATCTGCACCTATTGCTTGAAATTTTATTTAAAATTTGTTGATCTACCATATGTGCTGATGGACAGACAGGTTTATGCTGTTCTTCAGACAGTTCTTGTTAACTAGATGGTAGCTTCTGAGGGAAATTAATGCTACACAAAGTGTTATATATATGTATATACATTTGCTTCGTGTTTTCACATTCCTTTTATGATAAAACCTAGTTGCATTATCAGAACATAATTGTCATCCAACGTGTGACCCAGATATGACATAATCAATACAATCAACCAATGATGTCACACATTGTCATGTTGTATAAGGAGGGAAATTAAAATTTTTGAAAATTTGCAATCATCAGATTTTGGAGCTATTTGATTGCTAACACCTGTTATTTAGTTTGTCTGAGATAGCTTCAGGAGTTGTACAACCTGAGATAGCTACAGGAGTTGTACAACCTGAGATAGCTACAGGAGTTGTACAACCTGAAATAGCTACAGGAGTTGTACAACCTGAAATAGCTACAGGAGTTGTACAACCTGAAATAGCTACAGGAGTTGTACAACCTGAAATAGCTACGGGAGTTGTACAACCTGAAATAGCTACTGGAGTTGTACAACCTGAAATAGCTACAGGAGTTGTACAACCTGAAATAGCTACAGGAGTTGTACAACCTGAGATAGCTACGGGAGTTGTACAACCATGATTACCATATGTGGCATTAGTTCTATGCGTAAATAATCATAACATAAAGTACAGTCAAACCTTCCTTAAAAGCCACCTCTATATTAGAGCCACCTGCTTAGAAAGGCCAGAAGATTTGTATCCCAATTGTTCTTTATGCATATAATTTAAACCTGTATATATATAAAGTACCACCTGCCCATAAAGGCCACTTTTACTGGTTACCTTGGGTGACCTTTATAGACAGGTTTGACTGTGAAACACTAGAGCATGTTTAAGAATGTGCCATTTATGGTACTACAAGAGCTATACTTGTCAAAATGAGATCTTAAAGTACATTTAATGTGACAATTAAAAGTACATCACGTTGATGACAACTTGTCTTTCCATCTGAAACTATTTGGTAAAAATAAAATCACACATAGTCTATTGAACTTAGTTTTAGTTTTTAACAAGAAATCTAAATTAAGAACAATGTGCACAGAATCCCACAACAGATCCTTGAATTGTCTCTACTTACTAAATCCCACAGCGGATCCTTGAATTGTCTCTACTTCCTAAATCTGACAATGGATCCTTGAGTTGTCTCTACTTCCTAAATCTCACAATGGATCCTTGAGTTGTCTCTACTTCATAAATCCCACAACGGATCCTTGAGTTGTCTCTACTTCCTAAATCCCACAGCGAATCCTTGAGTTGTCTCTACTTCCTAAATCTGACAATGGATCCTTGAGTTGTCTCTACTTCATAAATCCCACAACGGATCCTTGAGTTGTCTCTACTTCCTAAATCTGACAATGAATCCTTGAGTTGTCTCTACTTCATAAATCCCACAATGCATCCTTGAGTTGTCTCTACTTCCTAAATCTCACAATGGATCCTTGAGTTGTCTCTACTTCCTAAATCTGACAACGGATCCTTGAGTTGTCTCTACTTCATAAATCCCACAATGCATCCTTGAGTTGTCTCTACTTCCTAAATCTCACAATGGATCCTTGAGTTGTCTCTACTTCATTAATCCCACAGCGGATCCTTGAGTTGTCTCTACTTCCTAAATCTCACAGCGGATCCTTGAGTTGTCTCTACTTCCTAAATCTCAATGGATCCTTGAGTTGTCTCTACTTCATAAATCCCACAATGGATCCTTAAGTTGTCTCTACTTCCTAAATCCCACAACGGATCCTTGAGTTGTCTCTACTTCATAAATCCCACAGCGGATCCTTGTGTTGTCTCTACTTCCTAAATCTCACAGCGGATCCTTGAGTTGTCTACTTCCTAAATATCACAATGGATCCTTGAGTTGTCTCTTCTTCATAAATCCCACAACGGATCCTTGAATTGTCTCTACTTCCTAAATCTCACAATGGATCCTTGAGTTGTCTCTACTTCATAAATCCCACAACGGGTCCTTAAGGTTGTCTCTACTTCATAAATCCCACAGCGAATCCTTGAGTTGTCTCTACTTCCTAAATCTCACAATGGATCCTTGAGTTGTCTCTACTTCATAAATCCCACAACGGATCCTTGAGTTGTCTCTACGTCCTAAATCTCACAATGGATCCTTGAGTTGTCTCTACTTCATAAATCCCACAGCGGATCCTTGAGTTGTCTCTACTTCATAAATCCCACAACGGATCCTTGAGTTGTCTCTTCTTCATAAATCCCACAACGGATCCTTGAATTATCTCTACTTCATAAATCCCACAATGGATCCTTGAGTTGTCTCTACTTCATAAATCCCACAGCGGATCCTTGAGTTGTCTCTACTTCATAAATCACACAGCGGATCCTTGAGTTGTCTCTACTTCCTAAATCTCACAATGGATCCTTGAGTTGTCTCTACTTCATAAATCCCACAACAGATCCTTGAGTTGTCTCTTCTTCCTAAATCTCACAATGGATCCTTGAGTTGTCTCTACTTCCTAAATCCCACAACGGATCCTTGAGTTGTCTCTACTTCATAAATCCCACAGCGGATCCTTGAGTTGTCTCTACTTCATAAATCCCACAGCGGATCCTTGAGTTGTCTCTACTTCCTAAATTTCACAGTGGATCCTTGAGTTGTCTCTACTTCATAAATCCCACAGCGGATCCTTGAGTTGTCTCTACTTCATAAATCCCACAGCGGATCCTTGAGTTGTCTCTACTTCCTAAATCTCACAGCGGATCCTTGAGTTGTCTCTACTTCATAAATCCCACAGCGGATCCTTGAGTTGTCTCTACTTCATAAATCTCACAGCGGATCCTTGAGTTATCTCTACTTCTTAAATCCCACAGCGGATCCTTGAGTTGTCTCTACTTCATAAATCCCACAGCGGATCCTTGAGTTGTCTCTACTTCCTAAATCTCACAGCAGATCCTTGAGTTGTCTCTACTTCATAAATCCCACAGCGGATCCTTGAGTTGTCTCTACTTCATAAATCTCACAGCGGATCCTTGAGTTATCTCTACTTCATATATCCCACAGCGGATCCTTGAGTTGTCTCTACTTCCTAAATCTCACAATGGATCCTTGAGTTGTCTCTACTTCATAAATCCCACAGCGGATCCTTGAGTTGTCTCTACTTCCTAAATCTCACAGTGGATCCTTGAGTTGTCTCTACTTCCTAAATCTCACAATGGATCTTTGAGTTATCTCTACTTCATAAATCCCACAGTGGATCCTTGAGTTGTCTCTACTTCATAAATCCCACAGTGGATCCTTGAGTTGTCTCTACTTCATAAATCTCACAATGGATCTTTGAGTTATCTCTACTTCATAAATCCCACAGTGGATCCTTGAGTTGTCTCTACTTCCTAAATCTCACAATGGATCTTTGAGTTATCTCTACTTCATAAATCTCACAATGGATCCTTGAGTTGTCTCTACTTCCTAAATCTCACAGTGGATCCTTGAGTTGTCTCTACTTCCTAAATCTCACAATGGATCTTTGAGTTATCTCTACTTCATAAATCCCACAGCGGATCCTTGAGTTGTCTCTACTTCATAAATCCCACAGCGGATCCTTGAGTTGTCTCTACTTCATAAATCTCACAGCGGATCCTTGAGTTATCTCTACTTCATAAATCCCACAGCGGATCCTTGAGTTGTCTCTACTTCATAAATCCCACAGCGGATCCTTGAGTTGTCTCTACTTCATAAATCTCACAGTGGATCCTTGAGTTATCTCTACTTCATAAATCCCACAGCGGATCCTTGAGTTGTCTCTACTTCCTAAATTTCACAATGGATACTTGAGTTGTCTCTACTTCATAAATCTCACAGCGGATCCTTGAGTTATCTCTACTTCATAAATCCCACAGCGGATCCTTGAGTTGTCTCTACTTCATAAATCTCACAGCGGATCCTTGAGTTATCTCTACTTCATAAATCCCACAGCGGATCCTTGAGTTGTCTCTACTTCCTAAATTTCACAATGGATCCTTGAGTTGTCTCTACTTCATAAATCCCACAGCGGATCCTTGAGTTGTCTCTACTTCCTAAATCTCACAATGGATCCTTGAGTTGTCTCTACTTCATAAATCCCACAGCGGATCCTTGAGTTGTCTCTACTTACTAAATCTCACAATGGATCCTTGAGTTGTCTCTACTTCATAAATCCCACAGCGGATCCTTGAGTTGTCTCTACTTCATAAATCCCACAACGGATCCTTGAGTTGTCTCTACTTCATAAATCCCACAGCAGATCCTTGAGTTGTCTCTTCTTCATAACACACACAGGAGGGTGTTGGTTCTCGGCATTGATTGATAAAAGTACATGTAATACCATATAGAAGGTCAGTTTATGTTTGTATAAAGATACATAAATAATAATTGTAATATTAGTTTGTAACCCTAAATATGTTATGTATAAACAATATATATATATATATATATACATGTGATAGGATGTAGTGGGTCAGTTTTATAATTTAACATGAAAATATATATTATGTGCTTTAACATAGTAAATATCAGATATGTATTCAGTCTTCGTCTCCATGTATGGTTATGTACATGCGTCTATCCTAGTTCTTCAGGGTGATTGGTAGGATATAATCATTACAAAGTGTGTTGATGACTTAATATGGTTTATACAGGGTCAGTAAATTCCATATATAGTCTCAAACTTTGTCCTCGCCAATATGGAATTTATTGACCCTGTATAAACCATATCAGGTAACCAACACACTGTGTAACTAATAGTGTGAAGGATTTACAAAAAGTACAAGTATTATAAAATCATATAAAGTATTATATAAGTTGGTGTATCTAACAATGTGAAGGATTTACAAAAAAGTACAAATATTATAAATCATTTTTGATATACAAGTATTATATAAGCTGGTGTATCTAAGAATGTGAAGGATTTACAGTAAAGTACAAGTAGCTTAATGGTGTTTGGTTATGTTTGCTTTATAATGTATGTTTACAGTTTAGGTGCTTTAGTTTTATTTAGATCTGAGAGTTTATTGTCACAGTTTTCGTCAGCTTTAGTTTTATTTAGATTTGAGAGTTTATTGTCACAGTTTTCGTCAGCTTAAGTTTTATTTAGATCTGAGAGTTTATTGTCACAGTTTTCGTCAGCTTTAGTTTTATTTAGATCTGAGAGTTTATTGTCACAGTTTTGTCAGCTTAAGTTTTATTTTGTCTCTCAACTATATAACAAGAAAAGTGTAATCATCATAATTATAGGCAGAGAATCTAAGATTGATTTATATCGCGTTTCTCTGCCTTCGTATATAAGCATGGCTGTCCAAACCTCCTCTCTGCTCCGTCCATCGTCCTACTCCTCCTCAACCTCCTCAGTATGGCTTTAATCATTATTGGTTTATTTTTTAGTTTTTTGGTTTTTCATTGTAATTGCAGATTATATGTTGTGAGAACTTCCTCATATAGAATTGTATATTATATATAATTTTTACATCCATTGTCCACGACGTCAATATCGCTTTATGATAAGTTTTGTATATTGTTAGTCAGCAGAAGTAAGTCAGTGTGTTTTAGTTAAGTTTATATAATCATGGCTTATATTGTATTATATTTTTGTTGTATTTATTATTACATTTGTAATGTTTTTGTTCTATGAAACTCCAAGTGCAATGTTCCGATAAACACCGGCATGCTTGAATTACACACGAAAAGAATGAAAATTGGCCTGAATTATGCCATTTAATGACGTCACTGACACTAGTATGTGATTAGTTGCTGTGAAGCTGCTTTGGTTCTGTGATGGCGGCCAGTGTTGGAACATTAAAGGCATGGCCGGTGATACGTCAATTATATGAGTGATAATTACCACTAATCACGTGACATCACTCATATTGTACTTCAGTGCATATACATGTAACATCATTTAATGGCTGTTCCAGGGACTAGACATACATGTTGTACTTCAGTGCATATACATGTAACATCATTTAATGGCTGTTCCAGGGACTAGACATACATGTTGTACTTCAGTGCATATACATGTAACATCATTTAATGGCTGTTCCAGGGACTAGACATACATGTTGTACTTCAGTGCATATACATGTAACATCATTTAATGGCTGTTCCAGGGACTAGACATACATGTTGTACTTCAGTGCATATACATGTAACATCATTTAATGGCTGTTCCAGGGACTAGACATACATGTTGTACTTCAGTGCATATACATGTAACATCATTTAATGGCTGTTCCAGGGACTAGACATACATGTTGTACTTCAGTGCATATACATGTAACATCATTTAATGGCTGTTCCAGGGACTAGACATACATGTTGTACTTCAGTGCATATACATGTAACATCATTTAATGGCTGTTCCAGGGACTAGACATACATGTTGTACTTCAGTGCATATACATGTAACATCATTTAATGGCTGTTCCAGGGACTAGACATACATGTTGTACTTCAGTGCATATACATGTAACATCATTTAATGGCTGTTCCAGGGACTAGACATACATGTTGTACTTCAGTGCATATACATGTAACATCATTTAATGGCTGTTCCAGGGACTAGACATACATGTTGTACTTCAGTGCATATACATGTAACATCATTTAATGGCTGTTCTAGGGACTAGACATACATATTGTACTTCAGTGCATATACATGTAACATCATTTAATGGCTGTTCCAGGGACTAGACATACATGTTGTACTTCAGTGCATATACATGTAACATCATTTAATGGCTGTTCCAGGGACTAGACATACATGTTGTACTTCAGTGCATATACATGTAACATCATTTAATGGCTGTTCCAGGGACTAAACATACATGTTGTACTTCAGTGCATATACATGTAACATCATTTAATGGCTGTTCCAGGGACTAGACATACATATTGTACTTCAGTGCATATACATGTAACATCATTTAATGGCTGTTCCAGGGACTAGACATACATGTTGTAAGCAGTAGGTTTTAAATATCAGTAAGGTTTAACACTCTATAATAACATGTCCTTTTGTTTTGGTTCTTTTGTCGAATGCTTTGGCTCAAATGTCCAACAATGTTTAAAAACATGCATAATGATGATTTTAACCAGTGAACTGTCTAGAAATGGTGTTTATAGTGCTATAACTTCCATTGCCTTGTAATCATAACAAACAAGCTTACATTATTCAGTTTGCTTCGCATGACAATGGAAGTTAATATCACTATATAAATACCATTGGTAAGTGTGTTTAGCATACTGAGCAATGCTGGCTTGATAAAATGTAGGTCATGTTTAAACATTCAAATATTCTTGGTAGAGTAGTGCTAGAGTATTTGCTATTGAAATTTAATTAAAAAAATAAAATTGAAAAAACACAGAACTTGGGCAATTAGGGTATTTTACATACCAGTTCTTAGTAATGGTGGCTTCAATGTTTGGATGTTTGGGTACAAGTGTTGAGTTAAGTTGTTGATATACTTGAAGGAGACTGTCAGTACAAAGACTTCTAGTAATCCGATAAAGGACATATTTAACAATATGAATCCTAAGGTGAGTATGTTTTGAGTCAAGTGTAAAGATTCTGTTTAAACATGCTCCTATCTCAAGTCACTAATACTAAAACATTGAAATAGAGTTCAAGTTAATTGAAAATCTAGGTTTGTCCAAAAAAGATTTTAAAAATTTCAGATTTGTCCCAAAAAGTGAAAACCCCAGATTTGTTCAAAACATTGATTAAAATCATGCTAACGAAGACTTTTGAAGTAAAATGATTGGCACTCCAAAATTTAATTTTGCTTAAATGGGTTAAAAAGTTTCTGCTCAAAAGTCCATGTTTTTCACTCAAATTTTCTTTAATTTGACTGAACTGTCCATTATTTGTTCATTCAAATGTCCCTTTGTTTCACTCAAATGTCTTGCGGCCCAACCTTTTTTTTCTTAGCCTTATAAAGTTATCAAAGTTGTAAGCATAAGTTGAAAATTAATTATATTCTGAACAGCAATGTATTTAAAAAGAAGGAAAAATTTAATACAATAACAGAATCTTTACACCGATTTTAACATGTGGTATAAAAAGCCAGTTTAAGTCATGGATTGATTGTTACAGTTTGATATAAGCCAGAATAAAGCCATGGATTGTAGTGTGTTAATTTTTATCTTGTAGCTAAAGTTTGTATACTAACAACCAAAAAACTTTGATTTTTCAAAAAATTACATTTATATAGTCTACCTGTGGTATATCATTGAGTAAAGCACAGATGGCAGAAGAATATATCAAGAGTTGACAAATATTCGAACAGGGTCTCTCGCCGCTGTGTCTGTGTACACTTGTCTGTGGTGTACTTACATATTTTGTATATACAACATGAACAATTTGCTCAATAATAATATACAATAATTGCCCTCTAGGTATGTGGACATCCAGAATTGTCACCCGAGGGCATCGCTGAAGGGTGACAATTCTGGATGTCCACATACCTAGAGGGCAATTATTATTTTATTATACCGAAACAAAGCTTACCATGTAAAATGACACAAACAATATATAAATTTTAAATTAAATTAAATGCAGCCAATTTACACTTTCAACCATCCTTTACTGGCGCTCGTCTACATACTTATATTCCGCAGAATCTAGGTTTACATCTCTTTCTGTTTCCCATCAAATGCATTTTTAGTATTTTCACTAAAGTTTGGGTGCCCCTTTTTGAGTTTTCTGCATCTTTGCCATGCATAATTAACTCCCAAGTCGGTTAGTTTGCTTCCAACAACTACAAAAAACGACTGGCAGCCATTGTTATTGTTTACAAAAATGACAACAAACCAGGTGTACGAGTTATTTCCCTTGTACTGAGTTATCACCGGGTGATAATAGTATTATCACATGGCTGTGAGAGGTTATCACATGGCAGTGAGAGGTTGTCACACGCTGACAGTGATTCTGTGGGAAATATCTCATTTATTACATGTCATGTGATTGGAAAACATCCAATGAAAAGTGTTTTAATATATGTAAGGTATAATATTATCCATTATAAATTGTTTTTCCTGTAGTCATATCTTTTTGAGCTGACATTTTAACATTTAAGTATGATTTTTGAGATGAAGCATTGTGGATTTTGATAAATGCAGACTTGTATTGATTTCATTTATTGTAGTTGTTTTTTCTAAACAAATGTCCCTTTAGATAATTCTATATTGACTCAAGCACTATAACTTTGAACATGTTTAAGTGATTTTGAATTGGTATTTCTATGCCTGCTTTTCAAAAAAAAAAAAAAAAAAAACAAGCATATTATGTTATTATGCTGTCTATCCATCCATCCATCCATCCATCCATTCATCTGCCTGTCTGTCCGTCTGTTAACATTTAGTGAGTTGCCCTACAGTTAGCAATGAAATTTGGCAAAATGTTGTATGTGTGGTTGTTATAAGCTAAAGGCATGCATATTATAAAATAGAATCCTTTAATATGTATCTGTTACCCAATAAAATTACCGTACAGAGAAAAAGTGAAATGTGCAGCTTAGGGTGGATAATATTCTTTGTATTTAATACATCTGTGTGCAGGTAATAACAGATATTGGGAGTTAAGTAGATGCTTTTAATCATGCATCATAAATATTTAATCAATCAAAACTTTCACTCACTTTAAGAATAGGATTGGAATTTCAGATGACTGGGATCTAAATTATCCAAATCTCATTATGTTTTCCTACATAAAAATTAGGAGTCTTCAATTTTAAATTGGTTTAAAAAATAAATAAAAATATCATGTTTTATTGATACAGGATAATGACACAGAGAACACAGGAGTTTGTAAGATAGCAGAAAATAGTCAGTTGATTATGTATGATAAAAAGGTCCAAAAACACATTTATACTCTGTCGTACTGAATCTATATAATACAGCATGTAGCTAATACTGAATTGGATTTACCTGTCAACCACGTGGTGCTCAATAGCATTTGTTTTCTCAGTTGGATGTGAAATCTTATGGATTCCTTAAAAAATGTTACAGTATTTCATATTTCATATTCCATATTCCATACAGAGTTCTAACTACAGTATTTCATATTTCATATTCCATATTCCATACAGAGTTCTAACTCCATAACCTGTAGATTGTAGTGGAAAAGTTGTTTTTATGCCCAAGTCAAGAGCATTTCACTCATATCTATGTTTCCATATCTGGCAGCCAAAATAGACATTGGCTACTAATTTCTGAGAAATTCTGTAAAAACAATGCTTGAAAAAGCCTATATTTTCAAATTTGTGGAAACCTAAATTATGTTGAACCTACAGTAAGCAATGAAATGCAGTTTAGACCATGTTGCCACTAAGCCCCTTTGTACAATACCAGCACTTTAGACCACTTGACCAACAAACCACCCCCGTCCCATGCAGTTTAGAGTATGTTGCCACCAAGCCCCTTTGTACAATACCAACACTTTAGACCACTTGACCAACAAACCACCCCCGTCCCATGCAGTTTAGAGTATGTTGCCACCAAGCCCCTTTGTACAATACCAACACTTTAGACCACTTGACCAACAAACCACCCCCGTCCCATGCAGTTTAGAGTATGTTGCCACCAAGCCCCTTTGTACAATACCAACACTTTAGACCACTTGACCAACAAACCACCCGTCCATGCAGTTTAGAGTATGTTGCCACTAAGCCCCTTTGTACAATACCAACACTTTAGACCACTTGACCAACAAACCACCCCCGTCCCATGCAGTTTAGAGTATGTTGCCACTAAGCCCCTTTGTACAATACCAACACTTTAGACCACTTGACCAACAAACCACCCCGTCCCATGCAGTTTAGAGTATGTGGTTACCAAGCCCCTTTGTACAATACCAGCACTTTAGACCACTTGACCAACAAACCACCCCCGTCCCATGCAGTTTAGAGTATGTTGCCACCAAGCCCCTTTGTACAATACCAGCACTTTAGACCACTTGACCAACAAACCACCCCCGTCCCATGCAGTTTAGAGTATGTGGTTACCAAGCCCCTTTGTACAATACCAGCACTTTAGACCACTTGACCAACAAACCACCCCCGTCCCATGCAGTTTAGAGTATGTGGCCACCAAGCCCCTTTGTACAATACCAGCACTTTAGACCACTTGACCAACAAACCACCCCCGTCCCATGCAGTTTAGAGTATGTGGCCACCAAGCCCCTTTGTACAATACCAGCACTTTAGACCACTTGACCAACAAACCACCCCCGTCCCATGCAGTTTAGAGTATGTGGTTACCAAGCCCCTTTGTACAATACCAGCACTTTAGACCACTTGACCAACAAACCACCCCCGTCCCATGCAGTTTAGAGTATGTGGCCACCAAGCCCCTTTGTACAATACCAGCACTTTAGACCACTTGACCAACAAACCACCCCCGTCCCATGCAGTTTAGAGTATGTGGCCACCAAGCCCCTTTGTACAATACCAGCACTTTAGACCACTTGACCAACAAACCACCCCGTCCCATGCAGTTTAGAGTATGTGGCCACCAAGCCCCTTTGTACAATACCAGCACTTTAGACCACTTGACCAACAAACCACCCCCGTCCCATGCTCCATTCTCCTAACACAATCCTGTCTCATAACACAATAATTGCTGTATGGTTAATTTATTCTGTCATCAAAGCTAAGACTTTGTGAATCATGTCATCACAACCCAGGATCACAATCAATCCCTAGCTAAGGGGTTACTTCACTTTTTTGGCCAATTTTAATTTTGTCAATGTCAATGTTTTATTTTGCTACAAATTTTTTCTTTCTTTTTATCTACAAAATGTAGAATAAAACCTCATGATAATGACCCTCAGTAAAATTTCCACCTCCCTTAAACCACAATTCCAAAGACCATTTCTTCTATGTGTTTCTTTCTGAGCCTTCCTCGATTCATCACCAAACCTCTTTATAAAGTCAGAATTTGACTGAGCAAATGCTGGAAATGAATCAAGATTTAAATTTGTTATATATACGATAACAAAATTATTCAGATTTCCAATGTAAGTTAAGTTAAGGAGACATTTGGATAGGGGTAAGGAATGATTGTGAACTGTGTGATGTAACCAATCTGAAGTCAGCAACAAGATGGTGCATTAATTATAATGTCTACAAAACAACCTTATATAATACTTGTCCTGTTATGATATGAAGCTTGTAAATCAACAGATCAAATGTTGATCATAATCACGTCATAATTATATTACAGTTTGACGCATGCTATTGTTATGAGATGGTATATTATATATATCTTCAACTTCTCTCCTTAATTCATTGTTATACCACTCACAAACTAGAGGTGCAATGATGTACAGATATACTGGTATTGGTTCAATGAGCCTTCTATCAAATACCATGAAACAAGTTTCAAATATAGTAAGGATCCCTAAACAGTAAATTTTCCAAATGAGATCCATTATCACAACAAGTTACTGCCAAATTTTACTGTCCATCTGGGTGTCTGTTCCAATATTTTGTCTGCTCCAAATTTTGTCTTTGGAAGGATTTTGATCAATCTTTGAACAAATGTAAACCAACAATAGACTATATGACATATACCAAATTTCAGCTCATAAGTCAAAGTTACATGGTTAATTCCTAGAAATAACAACTCAACAATGTTGCAGATGGGGTATATTTGTCTTTCAAAAGACTGCTCTTGTTTATTATGATGTGATAACCTGGCCTTACATGGTATTAATTCAAAATGTGATCTTGCAGAAATTGTAGCAAGTGTTCCTATGTGGTTATAATAATTGCAGGCTTTTTAGCACGCTGGGTAAATTTTGATGGTCTTCATGATTAATGTAATGACTATTGTACTTCAGCAGGAGACATTCTACATATCCTCATTTGAGTGTTAAGGCCCATGGATCGTTTTATTAGTTCACCTGTACAAGGTATAAAAGCACTCTATGTCATTCTGTTGGTATCAAGCAGTGTTTTTGTTGGACAAGATGTGTAGATCTGAACTACACTGTTTCTGATTGAACTTATTATAAAACAGAGAAACCTTGTACGTGTCAGTTTAGATGTCCAGTTAAAAATGTTTGGTTGAGTGTTTGAAGCCGTGTATATCTTTGCTACATTGTATTCCAACAAAGTTACTTAGTTTTTATGTTTCACATCGATGATAATTGGAAATATGTTTTGTGTTACATCGGTGATATGTTTTCTCTGGACAACAATTTGAGATATTATTCCTTTGGATGGTGGTTGGAGATAGGTTTCAACTGGATGAACATTTGAGATTTGTTCATCTTTACAAGCATCCGAGGTACTTTTTCATTGGAGATATAATGTAAACCTTATAGTACCAGTGATAGTTTATAATGCAAATAAACAAATATAAGGATATAAAAAGTTGAGACTGGGGTTAATTGCATAAGTTTTGATTTTTTCAGAAGAGGGGATAAATTAAAAACTGTATAAATGAACAAGTCTATTTGTAATTTTCAATTAACAGTATCAAATCTCTTCTTTAGAGAAACATTATTGATAAAAATAATATTTACCCAATTGATAATTCAATGAACAATGACATTTTAATTAACACAAAAATATTGCACTCTAGATCAGCAACTGAAATATTGATGTTCTGTATAATACAGTAGTTATCTCCCCTTGATTTAATGTTCAGTATAATTATCTCCCCTTGAAAACATGTTTAGGGACTCCCCCTGAGAACTCTATCAGGGAGTCATTAGTCCATATTATTGCTCTCTATAAAGGTCACTATGTACATATATTGACTGGATTTTACCCCTGATACCTGGTCTTCCTCCAGTTATTTTTGTAGTGTAATTTAGGCTTATATATTTAATTTTGATGCTGATGCTGCCTGCATGAGTACGCATGCACCTGGATTATGAAATTTTGGCATGTTTTTTCTTAAAAAATATTTAGTCAATTTAAATAGCCACTTTTGTCTTATATTTTATATTTTTATGTAACTTAATGATTTTGCATATATTTTTAAAACTTATGTAACATGAAAAAGATCAGTTTTTAAGAGTCATTACTGTAAGTTGATATTTGACAGTATTCTCCATTACATATTAGAGTCATTGGTTTCATTTAAAGTCTTGGTTATGAAAGTTTTAAACCAAATGTGTCACCAGCAAACAGATATTGCTATTAGTTTCGACAAGTATAAATTGTTTTGTGACGTCTTTTCAGTTTTTTTTTACATTGATTGCTTTTTACATGGAAATTCAAAAATTACAGGAAGTAACTTTCAGATTCTGTAAAACCAGCTGAAGCAATTAACTGACCATCCAAGTCTAGTTTATTGTGCTTGTTAATTCTCCAATATTAATGGTTTCTGAGCAACCACTACCTTAATTTGTAAATAATGGAGAATCCTGTTCAAGATTTTGTATTGAATTTAACATCAGTACAGGCAAAGTCAAATGAATTCTGTACATATATATATATAAATATATATATTATACCTATATTTTTGTAACTTATCAGACATATATGATGTACATGTATAATTTTAGTATTTTGATATATGACATATATTAATTAATATTCAGAGTTTGTGGTTTCAGTATTGTTTCCAGTAGTCTATAGACTTGTGGATGTAATTTATATTTAAGTTTAGCATCAATATCTCTCCAACTATCCAGAGATATTATACCCAGATTTTCAAACTGTTTTAAATAACTAGCACTTTATGATAAATAGCTGTTATCATGACAAAGACTTACAAATTAATATTTACGATGTTTGTTTTATTTTAGGGAAGTCGTCGTAGGTCATCTCAGCCATATTTACCAGCCCATAGAAAGGAGAGAGCTTCAGAACACACTTATCAAATGTCTAGATGGACACCTTATATTAAAGATATTATGGAGGTATGGATACTGTTATGCCAGTTTTGTTTTAACATTATTTTTCTTCCCTGATTAGTACTTACAACAAAATCATGGATGAAACAATGGCCTTTGGTTTTAGAGCGTGTTGTAATTGACTCTTTTTATGCTTGAGTTGAGACAATGTTTTTCTGGCTCGACTTATGTCAACAATTTGTTATCTGTTGTGTATGCTTTGGAAGTGGAAGCATCACATTTGGATTATTTGTCACATCCAAATATACTAAAGATGATTGCCTTTTGGAAGCCAATGGAGACATAAACACTAAGTCAAGAATGCACTTTTCCATGTCACTTAATGATTCAATTACAAACCTTCTGATTTCAATTGTCCAATAGGTTTCTCCATTTCAATCACTATGAAACTTGACCCCTAGCTTGTCAACATGGGCAATTTAAAGTTGGTTTAATTTTGAAGAGTCAGTTTAATTTTGAACAGTCAGTTTTATCTTGTCAGTTGTGTCTTGAAAGATCCAGCTGTATACCACTTGAAGTGGTATAGGCAAGCAACATTGACCTGCCTGCTTGACCTTTAATTTAAATATTTATTATGGACCTGCACATTTATGTACAGGAAACACAAGTTAGATTTTATTTTATCTTCATCTTGGAATTACTTATTTTAATCACATATCCGTATATAGCATCAACAGTCAATGTTTTGTGACAGGAAAATATTAATCTAAATTTATGGGTGTAAGTTTATGTATTGTGTATGTATGTGTTTTACGAATCTTTATGTTACCCGTGTACTGGGTGGACCCTCCTATATGAATATTCCTAATGGAAGGTCAAGCAAACATGTTGTCTGTGTTTGTCAATACATGTATTGGTTTTTACTTATAGGAAGCTGTAGAAGAAAAGTTAGATTTAAGATCTTTCCCATTCTTATCTGGAGGTGCACCAAGACAAACCGGTTATAAACCTCCAACAAGGTATGTAGTTATCTCCCTTGATAACATTTAATTCAGTAAATAATATATTGTAAGCTATATAGATATTTTACAGGACACATGGGACCACATAGCCTGCCAATAACCTGTATAATGTTTTTGTCACCCTTTAAAGCAGTACTTGGATGGCCTTTATAACTTTGATTTTGTATCCCATTTGATATATGTTCTGTGTCATCATGTCAATTTACTGTTATCTACAAATGACTTCCCTGTTGCCTAGCTCTAAATGTTGCATACCCTAGTAGATTTACAAATATAGTTTCATGTACCCAGACAAGTTAACCAATCAATATGTGAGGAATTTCTTGAAGTGTGACAATAAATGATATACATTGACAAGGTTTTCGTTTTTATCCACATTTCATTAGTGATTTTATAACATAATGGTAAAAGTGATGGTAAATAATTATTAACAGCGATTTAATTTGCTCAAGATTACTTCCAAATACAGGTAGTTCCCTCTTTGAAAATATGACTTAAAATTTTCCAATTTGACCACTAAAATTTCTAAAACAACAGTGAAAAACAAGTTATCCATTTATACAAAGTCAATCTTTTTGTACATATTCATATATTGTACTGACTCACTAAAATTTCAGATACATGCAGTGTTCAATCCAAGCTTTGAAAAATCTGGGGTCATGTTTTCAAAGTTTCGGTCAACATATTGAAATAAAAGTTAGAACTGGATTTCTTTAAAATTCAACTGAGACTAAAAATAAAAAGATGGCCCACAGTTGGTATTTCTGGGGGACAAAATTATTATGGGGTAATTGGGCCAAGGGTCCCTTCTAGATTAAACACTTTACATATATTTTCACAATATAACTCTATTACTATTATGAAGGATACAACAAGTATCTCACATGATAGATCTTGCCTCAGTTGGTGGTGTTTTTGTCTCAAATTATCCCAATGAAAAGTTTTGGAATTTTATCCTCACCTGAATGTGAAGTCTTGTTATTAGTATACAGATTTCTGATTTCATTTGATTAATACTTCAGGAAGGTTAGGCTACTACAACTACAAGTAATATAACCAAAGTGTGTATAACAATGAATACAGCAAGCTATGGAAGTTTGAATTAGAATGTCTGTGATTTCTAGGTCAATTCACTTGGGCAAGGACAGTAGTTGTTCTCCGGTACCCCAGTTCGTCTAACATCTGAGAACTGAACACCTCAATACAAGTGAAGTAATCTAGACTGAGGCGTTAAACACCATTACTCCACTACACTCCATTCTGTCACTCTTAAACACTTGTTTTTCTTTACAGTGCTAGATATGGACTTTGGCATAAAGAGAAGGGACAATCAAACTATAAGTCAGGACCTAGACTTATTGTATTTATAATTGGAGGATTAACTTACGGAGAAATGAGGTGTGCTTATGAAGTAACCCAAGGCTGTAAAAACTGGGAATGTCTCATTGGTAAGTTACAAATTAAGGGATTTTATATGCTTTCAATTTTAACTAGTAAACTTAAATAAAAATACAATCAGAGATGATGATATTTTGGAAGTCGCCTCATTTGTACTTGCATTAATGCATCACATCATCTCTCACCACCTTGTTCAATTCCCATTTGGGACAGATCCTAGTTTGAGAAAAGTTGTCAGTTTGCTTGCTAAAGGTCAGTAGTTTTCTCTGGGTACTCTGGTTTTCTCCATAATTCCAGAACTAACTGCCTTGATATAGTAAACAAATCTTAACTGGGGGTGTAAAACACCATTACTTCACTTGTTTAGCTTTGTTGTTTATCTACATTTTGTTATGAAATGAACAGATGGTACTATGTTTAATTTGTTTTTATAGATGATTTTAGTACATACTATGACCAGTCATGAAATTTCTATTTATAGATGATTTTAGTACATACTATGACCAGTCATGACATTTCTATTTCCTATATATTTATTATTTATTTGTGATGTTTTTTGTATATTTTCAGGTTCAACTGGCATTATTACACCAGAAGGATTTTTGAGTGACCTTAAAACTCTTTCAAGTTAAAAAGTATTGGACAATAATTTTCCCCCTGAAATTATGGGGCACCTGTCAATCAGATTAACTATTTATATTAACTTTATAGATGTTTGCCTTAAGTGTAACTTTTTGGCTTTCAGTCTTTATCGTAATTAACATTACATCTGTAGGTGACTTTTAGTCTCTGCCGTATTTACCATATTTAACATTACATCTGTAGGTGACCTCACAGCTAGTATCAGTCTGGCTTTCAGTCCTTACCGTATTTACCATATTAAACATTACATCTGTAGGTGACCTCACAGCTAGTATCAGTCTGGCTTTCAGTCCTTACCGTATTTACCATATTAAACATTTCCTCTATAGGTGACCTCACAGCTAGTATCAGTCTGGCTTTCAGTCCTTACCGTATTTACCATATTTAACATTACATCTGTAGGTGACTTTACTGCTAGTGTTAGTCCTTACTATATTAACTGTCAGCTTGTTCTTGAACTACAAATCACTTTATTACATTTACCGTATACACTGTATTAATCACACCTTGTAGAGTTTCACAGTTGTAAGACAAATTGTTTATAATTACATGATAAAGTAAGCCAGTCGTAATATATGATATAACAGCTGGATTGAATACCTGGATTCAAAACCTTGATTGTCACCACACCATTTGTTAAGTCAAATTTGGTTAGACATCAAATCAAGGGAGATATGAAGAAAATAACATAAAAGACTACAAAAACTCTTGATGATAAGTGAGATGACAATATTATTGAGAGGCATAATAACACACTTTTACTGTATTAAAAAAAATCAACATCTATCGTGTTATTTGATAGTTATTCAACTGTACTTTACTGTAATAAATCTGTAAAATATGTTGATAAACAGTTTGTCTTTCATGTAGAGATTTTATACTTCATTATGATAGATTTATTAGTTTTCATGCTGATAACATAGTTGCCAAATCTTTGTGTTCATTCTTCATGATAGTCAATGTTACATTGATGTCTTATCTTAGATCAGTGAGCTGAATGTATACATAATTATACTCATCATGTTAATTTCTAATTTCTATTTAAAGAATTGAAATAGCACTGAACTATAGTAGAATAATGTTTTCAACAATTTTGTAAAGATTTTCAGTCTGTAATAGTATTACCAGTTTTGACCATATATAGGAATTTATGGATGGCAGTGTATATTATTTGCATATTTCATTGCATAGTGCAAGTACTGCATAGAGATAAAGAAGCATTATACTGTAAAAAAAAAAGAAAAAATTGTCACAACTTTCAATTTTAAAGTGTAACTAGATATTTCATACCAGCCTGTTTCTATATGTATTTGTAGGCCTGTTTCTATATGTATTTGTAGGCCTGTTTCTATATGTATTTGTAGGCCTGTTTCTATATGTATTTGTAGGCCTGTTTCTATATGTATTTGTAGATTGCGTTATTTGTAGATATGTCATTTTAAGTCTTATATAGAATTTAATTCTATCCTAATGAACAGAGAATTTTTGTGTAATTTGAAATATTTTTCATGATTTATATGTACAGTATGTAATATATATATATAGCTTACCTATACATGATGGGTATGTCATGTTATTTCATTTGCTTGTAGAATGCCCATGGTTTTCTTCTCTGAGCACTTCGGTTTTCTTCTATCATCCATGTCGGACATGGCCAATAATTTCTGATCTTTATCTTGTACAAAGGTTAATAGCGACAACTTAATATAAGTAGATTTATCCTCCCTTTCTCACTCTGTCTCTCCATACATATAATCAACCTTATGCATGTCATCATTTGTAAGCTACACTGGCTTTTGTGTAGGTATTATGTTTCCGGTGGTTAGTGAAATAGTTATTGTGTTGCCGTTGGCAATGGAAATAGTTATTGTGTTGCCATTGGCAATGGAAATAGTTATTGTGTTGCCATTGGCAATAGGAATAATTCATGTGTTGCCATTGGCAATGGAAATAGTTATTGTGTTGCCATTGTCATTGGGAAGAATTCATGTGTTGCCATCGCCAATGAAAATAGTTGTTGTGTTGCCATTGCTAATGAAAACAGTCTGTCACTGGTAATGGGAGAAGTTCTCGCATTGCTAATGGTAATGGAAAAAAATTGTGTTGCCAATGGTAATCCAAGTTGTTCTTGTGTTGCCATTTGAATTAATTTTGATGTTGCCAAATGGTAATTGAAGTGATTCTTTTATTGCCTACTGTAATGCAAATGGTTATAGTGCTACCAATGGTACTGGAAAAAGCCCATGTCACAATTTCACATAATATTTCTTGTGTGTGAAAACATTAAAATCTGATGACCCCTTCATATTCATTGGAAATAATAGTTTAATACAAAAATCATTGGGCATCATCACACCATTGACTTGTGACCCTGTATATATAGGGTAATACTTATCTGATGTTATGTAATCAATCATGTAGATATATATATAGGTCTCTATGTAGAGTCTCAGTGCAATATTGTACATAATTACCTTTTTGTCTGCATAGAGGTGTAGTTATAACTTGTGTATTGGATAATTATAATAATTTTTAATTACTTTACATACTTTGTATAGATAAATACATGTATTTTGTGTCGTTTTGTGTATTTTTACAAATTAATAATTGTTATTTACAACTTTACCAACCAGTAAGTTATTGTAATTTTTTGTTACTATTGACTTGATAATCATTAAATAGTCATTATGTACCCAGTATAATTATAAAGTTATAGCAAGCACACAGCAACACACACACTGTAACACACATACACACTCTAACACACATCCACACACACACTGCATGCAGTGTTACAAGAGACACCACAATTATATACAGATAATAAAAGATTTTTAAATTGATACACAACTTGTAGTAATATTTATTCTTATCAAATTAACTATTCTGAAAAAGTTTTTAAATATATATATGTACAATATATGTCCCTTTTCTTTGTAGTGCACACCCCCTACTCATACTTTTCTGTTCAAAGTAGATAAACAAAGTATTTGTTTTTACAATTAAACCATCTTTGTCTGTTTGTCAATGGTTTACCTCTTACTCGAATTATACTGTAAAACTGACAGTACAGGTCTGTCAATAGTTTTAACAAAAAGCTGGAGTTTCTACTGAATCAGCATATAGAACTGTTCAGTGGCAGAGCTTTGACTACTTTTGTTAGCTTAGTGTTAAACTTTTGACAATTTTTTTCTCTATGTAGTTTCTGCTAGGCAGGACATCTATGTTGATATTCAAGAAAAAAGAATTTCCAGAAAAATTATGAAAATACTTCAGACTACATCAAATAGTTTTACCTTTATATAATGAATTATATATTTAGACATATACATATACATGCATCATCAGAGATCTTGGAAATATCGAATATTCAAAATTCTTTTGTCTACAATCAACACTAAATGTCCTGGAAAATATATTATGAATAAAATGCAGCCCAACTTTCCTTAAAGGTCACCTCTTTAATAACAGCCTAGTTTTAAAGGCCAGTAAAATTTTATCCCAATTGTTCTTTATTCATGTTATTTGAACCTGTATATAAGGACCACCTGTCCAAAAAGGCCACTTTTACTGGTTTCCTTTGGTGGCCTTTATAGACAGGTTTGATTGTACATGTAGCAAAGTTTACAGTCATATTTTAAACATCTTGATTAGAATTTTGATCAGTGGTTTTGATAACCATTGTTATCTTGTCTAATCAGAACCTAGGGGGTCTGACCGTATAAAATATCATGCTTTGTATCCAATTATAAATTGTGTTAAGATGTTAAAAACAAACGTATCAGAAATACCTTTTAGGACTGTTAAAAACCTGCCCTTTTGCATGTATTTTTGTTCACAAATTTCCGGAAAGGGGAGCAATTGATTAAATATTCAATTATCGCTCATCTAACAACATTTCAGCAATTAAGACTTTATCAAATACTGATATAATTCAAAGTCACATCCTAAATTCTGGTACATTGCACTTCTACTTAGAAGGAAAAAATGTGATTTGTATTAGATTGTATCTGATGAGAAATATAAATGAATATTTAAAATTAGACCAGTCACATAGAGTCTCTCTACAAAGACTAAAGGCAAATAATCACTGGTTAGAATAATAGTAAAAACAAAATACATCAAGGACATTGTATCAATCTTTATCTTCAAATTGTGTGGCTTTTAAGCTATTTTGATGTAGTTAAACCTGTCTGCATATGTTATGCTGCTAAAAGACCATTCTTATATTCTCTGTCATCATTCTGTCTGATGTAGTACTGGCTAGTGTGTGTGTGTGTGTGTGGTAAACATTCCAATTTTGTCTTGTTATAATGTTAGATTATTACTATCAATAAATTATATAAAACCCAATCAGTCTTTGTCATCATTATATAGCTCACCTGTATGAAGGTAAAGAAGATACAATCAAACCTGTATAAGTCATCCAAGAGAGCCAGTAAAAGTGGCTCTTATTGGCAGGTGGCCCTTATATACAGGTTCAAATGCTATGAATAAAGAACAATTGGGATACAATTTTACTGGCCTTTATAAGCAGGTGGCTATTATATAGAGGTGACCTTTAAGGCAAGTTGGACTGTATCCCCATTTCTAAAAATCTTCATTGTTATATTGACTGGTTTGCAATTAATATTAATTAATTAACTCATTGACTCTGTTTTACACAAAAACCTGTTTTGCTTATCTGTTCCATCCTCCAATATCAACCAAAAACCTGTTTTGTTTATCTGTTCCATCCTCCAATATCAACCAAAAACCTGTTTTGCTTATCTGTTCCATCCTCCAATATCAACCAAAATCCTGTTTTGCTTATCTGTTCCATCCTCCAATATCAACCAAAAACCTGTTTTGCTTATCTGTTCCATCCTCCAATATCAACCAAGAACCTGTTTTGCTTATCTGTTCCATCCTCCAATATCAACCAAAAACCTGTTTTGCTTATCTGTTCCATCCTCCAATATCAACCAAAAACCTGTTTTGCTTATCTGTTCCATCCTCCAATATCAACCAAAATCCTGTTTTGTTTATCTGTTCCACCCTCCAATATCAACCTAAAACCTGTTTTGCTTATCTGTTCCATCCTCCAATATCAACCAAAAACCTGTTTTGTTTATCTGTTCCATCCTCCAGTATCAACCAAAAACCTGTTTTGTTTATCTGTTCCATCCTCCAACATCAACCAAAAACAAAAACCTGTTTTGTTTATCTGTTCCATCCTCCAATACCAACCAAAAACCTGTTTTGTTTATCTGTTCCATCCTCCAATATCAACCAAAAACCTGTTTCGTTTATCTGCTTCATTTATTTAAATATTGATTTTATAAGAAGCATAAGAAGCATTTTTTTAATTAATAATCAGAAATGGTGATTAATTTATTGAAAAGTTTCATAGCAGGGTATATTGGAATTTCCAACTTGCCTGAAACAGTATCACCATTAGCTAGCAGCTTGGGGCGATATTGTATAAGACAGGTTACAAATTCACATACACCCATCTAGCTAAAATTGACATACCCCCAGCACACTCCAGCACATTGGCATACCTTCAGCACATTGACATACCTCCAGCACACTCCAGCACCTTGAAATACCTCCAGCACATTGAAATACCTCTAGCTCATTGACATACCTCCAGCACACTCCAGCAATGTTGACATACCTCCAGCACATTGACATACCTCCAGTCAATGTCCAAGTTAGATCTACTACTGCCATTGTTTACAATTTCAGAGTATTATTGGCTGTAAAACCTTTATGCTGTTGACCAAAGAGAAAGCCAACAGGAACTCAAACAAAATTACAGTCAAGATTGTCTGTTAAGGCCATCCAACTAGTTAAAGTGACCTTTATAGGCAGGTGGTACTTATATATAGGTTTAAAAATATGAAAACAGGGCAATTGGGATAAATTGTTATTGGCCTATATAAGCAGGTGGCCCTTATATAGAGGTGGTTTTTAAGGCAGATTTGACTGTATATTGAGACCACTGGCAATAATTTCCCTCAGTTTTGGACAGCGGATAACAAGTGTTTTGATGGACTAGATATGGAGGTAAACTCAGCTTTATATCTAAATGATGTGGAACAGTTAATACTACTGTAACATACGATGAACCTGGTATGACCAAAGTATGTAAACGCAAACAACTTCCGGTGTACTCCAGAATGTAGTCATGTCCTTCGAAGCCAGAGATTTCTTGACACAATGGGATGAGGGAAATTGTTTTGGCAATTGCGATAAACCAAAAATGTTCATTTCTTTCTTTGTAAATAGTGCAGGACATGTTTGATCAGAATCGCAACAAAATTCAAACTGTATGCCATGGAATTTAAATGGCACAATTTAGCGCTTATGGCGGTCTGATCTTTGGCTTAAATGGACTAAAATGACTCCATGTTAGTTAACAAACCATAAAATAAAACTGCGTTTATCGCTCTTGTTAAATAAAATTGCTTAAGTAAGTACGTGCCATTATGAAGCGGATTACAGAATTGTTGACTAAAACGGTTTACATTTGATTGGAGATGTTCATAACGATGGAATCATTTAATGTACATACAGGTAAACCTGTCGATAAAGGCCTCCAATACAAATAATATATGACAAGTCCTGATACATTGAAGTTGATTTGTGTTCACATTTAGTGTAAGTTATTATGAAGAATACAAAAGTAAATATAATATACAGGATTTTATTCAAAAGGAAAACTATATGTCTTGTTTTCTTTTAGTTTTATGAAAAGAATATTTTATGAAGTATTGACTGCAATAAATCTCACACAATATTAATTTCCTGAAAATACATGGATTCTGATAGATTTTAATTATTTTTCTTTACATTTTGAAAACATATAAGGTTTTATTTACTTAACTGTACTTGGAATGAAAAACTTATGGCATGAGTAAACATTTTCATTTCCATTTGGAATAACAGATTACCCAGTACCAGGAAAACAAACTTTTTTGTGTGGACAGCAGGCTGCAATTAAAATAATTTCACATTTTGACAACAAAAGGTTTTTTACATAACTAAACTTTGGATGAAAAACATGGTGGCATAAATAAATTTCAAAATTCTTATTTCCATGTGGGATAGCAGATTGCCATTAAAACAACTTGTTTTCCATAAAAAATCTAATTACATG
This sequence comes from Anadara kagoshimensis, assembly GCA_021292105.1. NCBI lineage: Eukaryota > Metazoa > Mollusca > Bivalvia > Arcoida > Arcidae > Anadara > Anadara kagoshimensis. The sequence goes on from CM037859.1 coordinate 64,599,548, forward strand.
TACTAAGTATTTCAAAGTCATTATGATTTACATGTAATATATTATGATGTTCATGTAATATAAATGGGTTTCTAATCTTTGTCTTCAGCATTTAATGGTAACTGTTTGTTCTTCAGATAAAAATGACTGTGTAATTTATTTATTTTATGTTTCTATTCCTGGTAGCCAAAATCGCCCTTGGCTACTAATTTCTAAAACATTCTTTCAAAAGGTAACCTATTATAGCTATCTTGTGAAAAAATACTGTAAAATCAAATAGATTTTCACAAATTTGGTCACTATGGAATCATAATGGTTTTAAATTTATGGAAACCTAGCTTTATTGTGCTAAATGAAGTGTTGATATCATATCCCTGAATCTGCACCTATTGGTTAAAATTTTATTTAAAATTTGTTGTTAAAGTTAAAGTCTGTCCCGAGCCATTAGGCCCATCAGGCCGGAGCTTATCCCGGTTTCGGTGGCGTTAAGCGACTGAGAGTACAAGACTTTCCCCTGAATGGGACGCCGGTCCATCGCAGGGTTAACCCCCAGCATTTTGCTGGTACTCATTTATTTTTCAGCTGAGTGAACTGGAACAACGTGAAATTAAGTGTCTTGCTCAAAAACACAACACATCGCCCGGTCCAGGGATCGAACCCATGACCTTCGAATCATGAGTCCAACGCCTTAACCACTAGGCCACGCACTTCCACTTAAAATTTGTTGATCTACCAGATATTTATGCTGTTCTTCAGGCAGTTCTTGTTAACTAGATGGTAGCTTCTGAGGGAAATTAAAAACACAAAAGTGTTATATATGTACATGTATATACATTTATTTCATGTTTTCCCATTCCTTCTGTGATAAAACCTTATTACATTATCAGACCATAACTGCCATACAACATGTGACAGATATGACATAATCAATACAATCAACCAATGATGTCACACATTGTCATGTTGTATAAGGTGGGATTTTATTTTTTTTTAAATTTGCGATCATCAGATTTTGCAGCTATGTGATTGCTAACACCTTTTATTTAGTTTGTCTGAGATAGCTACGGGAGTTGTACAACCTGAAATAGCTACGGGGGTTGTACAACCTGAAATAGCTACGGGAGTTGTACAACCTGAAATAGCTACGGGAGTTGTACAACCTGAAATAGCTACAGGAGTTGTATAACCTGAAATAGCTACAGGAGTTGTACAACCTGAAATAGCTACAGGAGTTGTACAACCTGAAATAGCTACAGGAGTTGTATAACCTGAAATAGCTACGGGATTTGTACAACCTGAAATAGCTACGGGAGTTGTACAACCTGAAATAGCTACAGGAGTGGTACAACCTGAGATAGCTACAGGAGTTGTACAACCTGAAATAGCTACGGGAGTTGTACAACCTGAAATAGCTACAGGAGTTGTATAACCTGAAATAGCTACAGGAGTTGTACAACCTGAAATAGCTACGGGAGTTGTACAACCTGAAATAGCTACAGGAGTTGTACAACCTGAAATAGCTACGGGAGTTGTACAACCTGAGATAGCTACGGGAGTTGTACAACCTGAAATAGCTACAGGAGTTGTACAACCTGAGATAGCTACGGGAGTTGTACAACCTGAAATAGCTACGGGAGTTGTACAACCTGAAATAGCTATGGGAGTTGTACAACCTGAAATAGCTACGGGAGTTGTACAACCTGAAATAGCTATGGGAGTTGAACAACCTGAAATAGCCTGAAATAGCTACGGGAGTTGTACAACCTGAAATAGCTACGGGAGTTGTACAACCTGAAATAGCTACGGGAGTTGTACAACCTGAGATAGCTATGGGAGTTGTACAACCTGAAATAGCTACAGGAGTTGTACAACCTGAGATAGCTATGGGAGTTGTACAACCTGAAATAGCTACGGGAGTTGTACAACCTGAAATAGCTACGGGAGTTGTACAACCTGAAATAGCTATGGGAGTTGTACAACCTGAGATAGCTATGGGAGTTGTACAACCTGAGATAGCTATGGGAGTTGTACAACCTGAGATAGCTACGGGAGTTGTACAACCTGAAATAGCTACAGGAGTTGTACAACCTGAAATAGCTACGGGAGTTGTACAACCTGAAATAGCTATGGGAGTTGTACAACCTGAGATAGCTATGGGAGTTGTACAACCTGAAATAGCTACGGGAGTTGTACAACCTGAAATAGCTACGGGAGTTGTACAACCTGAAATAGCTATGGGAGTTGTACAACCTGAAATAGCTACGGGAGTTGTACAACCTAAAATAGCTACAGGAGTTGTACAACCTGAAATAGCTACGGGAGTTGTACAACCTGAAATAGCTACAGGAGTTGTACAACCTGAAATAGCTACAGAGTTGTACAACCTGAAATAGCTACAGGAGTTGTACAACCTGAAATAGCTACGGGAGTTGTACAACCTGAAATAGCTACGGGAGTTGTACAACCTGAAATAGCTACGGGAGTTGTACAACCTGAGATAGCTACAGGAGTTGTACAACCTGAAATAGCTATGGGAGTTGTACAACCTGAGATAGCTACCGGAGTTGTACAACCTGAAATAGCTACGGGAGTTGTACAACCTGAAATAGCTACGGGAGTTGTACAACCTGAAATAGCTACAGGAGTTGTACAACCTGAAATAGCTACGGGAGTTGTACAACCTGAGATAGCTACAGGAGTTGTACAACCTGAAATAGCTACAGGAGTTGTACAACCTGAGGAGTTGTACAACCTGAAATAGCTACGGGAGTTGTACAACCTGAAACAGCTACGGGAGTTGTACAACCTGAGATAGCTACAGGAGTTGTACAACCTGAAATAGCTACAGGAGTTGTACAACCTGAGATAGCTACAGGAGTTGTACAACCTGAAATAGCTACAGGAGTTGTACAACCTGAGATAGCTACAGGAGTTGTACAACCTGAAATAGCTACAGGAGTTGTACAACCTGAAATAGCTACGGGAGTTGTACAACCTGAAATAGCTACAGGAGTTGTACAACCTGAAATAGCTACGGGAGTTGTACAACCTGAGATAGCTACAGGAGTTGTACAACCTGAAATAGCTACAGGAGTTGTACAACCTGAGGGAGTTGTACAACCTGAAATAGCTACGGGAGTTGTACAACCTGAAATAGCTACGGGAGTTGTACAACCTGAGATAGCTATGGGAGTTGTACAACCTGAAATAGCTACAGGAGTTGTACAACCTGAGATAGCTATGGGAGTTGTACAACCTGAAATAGCTACGGGAGTTGTACAACCTGAAATAGCTACGGGAGTTGTACAACCTGAAATAGCTATGGGAGTTGTACAACCTGAGATAGCTATGGGAGTTGTACAACCTGAGATAGCTATGGGAGTTGTACAACCTGAGATAGCTACGGGAGTTGTACAACCTGAAATAGCTACAGGAGTTGTACAACCTGAAATAGCTACGGGAGTTGTACAACCTGAAATAGCTGTGGGAGTTGTACAACCTGAGATAGCTATGGGAGTTGTACAACCTGAAATAGCTACGGGAGTTGTACAACCTGAAATAGCTACGGGAGTTGTACAACCTGAAATAGCTATGGGAGTTGTACAACCTGAAATAGCTACGGGAGTTGTACAACCTGAAATAGCTACAGGAGTTGTACAACCTGAAATAGCTACGGGAGTTGTACAACCTGAAATAGCTATGGGAGTTGTACAACCTGAGATAGCTACGGGAGTTGTACAACCTGAAATAGCTACGGGAGTTGTACAACCTAAATAGCTACAGGAGTTGTACAACCTGAAATAGCTACGGGAGTTGTACAACCTGAAATAGCTACAGGAGTTGTACAACCTGAAATAGCTACGGGAGTTGTACAACCTGAAATAGCTACGGGAGTTGTACAACCTGAAATAGCTACGGGAGTTGTACAACCTGAGATAGCTACAGGAGTTGTACAACCTGAAATAGCTACGGGAGTTGTACAACCTGAGATAGCTACAGGAGTTGTACAACCTGAAATAGCTACGGTAGTTGTACAACCTGAAATAGCTACGGGAGTTGTACAACCTGAAATAGCTACAGGAGTTGTACAACCTGAAATAGCTACGGGAGTTGTACAACCTGAAATAGCTACGGGAGTTGTACAACCTGAAATAGCTACGGGAGTTGTACAACCTGAGATAGCTACAGGAGTTGTACAACCTGAAATAGCTATGGGAGTTGTACAACCTGAGATAGCTACCGGAGTTGTACAACCTGAAATAGCTACGGGAGTTGTACAACCTGAAATAGCTACAGGAGTTGTACAACCTGAAATAGCTACAGGAGTTGTACAACCTGAAATAGCTACGGGAGTTGTACAACCTGAGATAGCTACAGGAGTTGTACAACCTGAAATAGCTACAGGAGTTGTACAACCTGAGGGAGTTGTACAACCTGAAATAGCTACAGGAGTTGTACAACCTGAAACAGCTACGGGAGTTGTACAACCTGAGATAGCTACAGGAGTTGTACAACCTGAAATAGCTACAGGAGTTGTACAACCTGAGATAGCTACAGGAGTTGTACAACCTGAAATAGCTACAGGAGTTGTACAACCTGAGATAGCTACAGGAGTTGTACAACCTGAAATAGCTACAGGAGTTGTACAACCTGAGATAGCTACAGGAGTTGTACAACCTGAAATAGCTACTGGAGTTGTACAACCTGAAACAGCTACGGGAGTTGTACAACCTGAAATAGCTACTGGAGTTGTACAACCTGAAATAGCTACAGGAGTTGTACAACCTGAAATAGCTACAGGAGTTGTACAACCTGAAATAGCTACAGGAGTTGTACAACCTGAAATAGCTACTGGAGTTGTACAACCTGAAATAGCTACGGGAGTTGTACAACCTGAAATAGCTACGGAGTTGTACAACCTGAAATAGCTACAGGAGTTGTACAACCTGAAATAGCTACGGGAGTTGTACAACCTGAAATAGCTACAGGAGTTGTACAACCATGATTACCATATGTCATTAGTTCTATGCGTAAATAATCATAACATAAAGTACAGTCAAACCTTCCTTAAAAGCCACCTCTATATTAGAGTCACCTGCTAAGAAAGGCCAGAAGATTTGTATCCCAGTTGTTCTTTATGCATATAATTTAAACCTGTATATAAGTACCACCTGCCCATAAAGGCCACTTTTACTGGTTACCTTTGGTGACCTTTATAGACAGGTTTGACTGTGAAACACTAGAGCATGTTTAAGAATGTGCCGTTTATGGTACTACAAGAGCTATACTTGTCAAAATGAGATCTTAAAGTACATTTAATGTGACAATTAAAAGTACATCACGTTGATGACAACTTGTCTTTCCATCTGAAACTATTTGGTAAAAATAAAATCACACATAGTCTATTGAACTTAGTTTTAGTTTTTAACAAGAAATCTAAATGAAGAACAATGTGCACAGAATCCCACAGCGGATCTTTGAGTTGTCTCTACTTCCTAAATCCCACAACGGATCCTTGAGTTGTCTCTACTTCATAAATCCCACAGCGAATCCTTGAGTTGTCTCTATTTCCTAAATCTCACAGCGGATCCTTGAGTTGTCTACTTTCTAAATCTCACAATGGATCCTTGAGTTGTCTCTACTTCATAAATCCCACAACGGATCCTTGAATTGTCTCTACTTCCTAAATCTCACAATGGATCCTTGAGTTGTCTCTACTTCATAAATCCCACAACGGGTCCTTAAGGTTGTCTCTACTTCATAAATCCCACGAATCCTTGAGTTGTCTCTACTTCCTAAATCTCACAATGGATCCTTGAGTTGTCTCTACTTCATAAATCCCACAACGGATCCTTGAGTTGTCTCTACGTCCTAAATCTCACAATGGATCCTTGAGTTGTCTCTACTTCATAAATCACACAGCGGATCCTTGAGTTGTCTCTACTTCCTAAATCTCACAATGGATCCTTGAGTTGTCTCTACTTCATAAATCCCACAACAGATCCTTGAGTTGTCTCTACTTCCTAAATCCCACAGCGGATCCTTGAGTTGTCTCTACTTCATAAATCCCACAACAGATCCTTGAGTTGTCTCTTCTTCCTAAATCTCACAATGGATCCTTGAGTTGTCTCTACTTCATAAATCCCACAGCAGATCCTTGAGTTGTCTCTACATCATAAATCTCACAATGGATCCTTGAGTTGTCTCTACTTCATAAATCCCACAACAGATCCTTGAGTTGTCTCTACTTCATAAATCTCACAATGGATCCTTGAGTTGTCTCTACTTCCTAAATTTCACAGTGGATCCTTGAGTTGTCTCTACTTCATTAATCCCACAGCGGATCCTTGAGTTGTCTCTACTTCATAAATCTCACAGCGGATCCTTGAGTTGTCTCTACTTCATAAATCCCACAGCAGATCCTTGAGTTGTTTCTACTTCCTAAATCTCACAATGGATCTTTGAGTTGTCTCTACTTCATAAATCCCACAGTGGATCCTTAAATTGTCTCTACATTATAAATCTTACAATGGATCCTTGAGTTGTCTCTACTTCATAAATCCCACAGCGAATCCTTGAGTTGTTTCTAATTCATAAATCTCACAATGGATCCTTGAGTTGTCTCTACTTCCTAAATCTCACAATGGATCCTTGAGTTGTCTGTACTTCATAAATCCCACAGCGGATCCTTGAGTTGTCTCTTCTTCATAACACACACAGGAGGGTGTTGGTTCTCGATCGGCATTGATTGATAAAAGTGCATGTAATACCATATAGAAGGTCAGTTTATGTTTGTATAAAGATACATAAATAATAATTGTAATATTAGTTTGTAACCCTAAATACGTTATGTATAAACAATATACATATATATATATATATATATATATATATATATATATATATATATATATATACATGTGATAGGATGTAGTGGGTCAGTTTTATAATTTAACATGAAAATATATATTATGTGCTTTAACATAGTAAATATCAGATATGTATTCAGTCTTTGTCTCCATGTATGGTTATGTACATGTATCTATCCTAGTTCTTCAGGGTGATTGGTAGGATATAATCATTACAAAGTGTGTTGATGACCTAATATGGTTTATACAGGGTCAGTAAATTCCATATATAGTCTCAAACTTTGTCCTCGCCAATATGGAATTTATTGACCCTGTATAAACCATATCAGGTAACCAACACACTGTGTAACTAATAGTGTGAAGGATTTACAAAAAGTACAAGTATTATAAAATCATATAAGTATTATATAAGCTGGTGTATCTAACAATGTGAAGGATTTACAAAAAAGTACAAGTATTATAAATCATTTTTGATATACAAGTATTATATAAGCTGGTGTATCTAAGAATGTGAAGGATTTACAGTAAAGTACAAGTAGCTTAATGGTGTTTGGTTATATTTGCTTTATAATGTATGTTTACAGTTTAGGTGCTTTAGTTTTATTTAGATCTGAGAGTTTATTGTCACAGTTTTGTCAGCTTTAGTTTTATTTAGATCTGAGAGTTTATTGTCACAGTTTTCGTCAGCTTTAGTTTTATTTAGATCTGAGAGTTTATTGTCACAGTTTTCGTCAGCTTAAGTTTTATTTTGTCTCTCAACTATATAACAAAACAAGTGTAATCATCATAATTATAGGCAGAGAATCTAAGATTGATTTATATCGCGTTTCTCTGCCTAGGTATATAAGCATGGCTGTCCAAACCTCCTCTCTGCTCCGTCCATCGTCCTACTCCTCCTCAACCTCCTCAGTATGGCTTTAATCATTATTGGTTTATTTTTTAGTTTTTTGGTTTTTCATTGTAATTGCAGATTATATGTTGTGAGAACTTCCTCATATAGAGTTGTATATTATGTATAATTTTTACATTCATTGTCCACGACGTCAATATCGCTTTATGATAAGTTTTGTATATTGTTAGTCAGCAGAAGTAAGTCAGTGTGTTTTAGTTAAGTTATATAATCATGGCTTATATTGTATTATATTTTTGTTATATTTATTATTACATTTGTAATGTTTTTGTTCTATGAAACTCCAAGTGCAGTGTTCCGATAAAGGCCCGGCATGCTTGAATTACACACGAAAAGAATGAAAATTGGCCTGAATTATGCCATTTAATGACGTCACTGACACTAGTATGTGATTAGTTGCTGTGACGCTGCTTTGGTTCTGTGATGGCGGCCAGTGTCAGAACATTAAAGGCATGGCCGGTGATACGTCAATTATATGAGTGATAATTACCATTAATCAAGGGACATCACTCATATTGTACTTCAGTGCATATACATGTAACATCATTTAATGGCTGTTCCAGGGACTAGACATACACGTTGTACTTCAGTGCATATACATGTAACATCATTTAATGGCTGTTCCAGGGACTAGACATACATATTGTACTTCAGTGCATATACATGTAACATCATTTAATGGCTGTTCCAGGGACTAGACATAAATGTTGTACTTCAGTGCATATACATGTAACATCATTTAATGGCTGTTCCAGGGACTAGACATACACGTTGCAGTGCTTCAGATTGTCGGTGCGCCCGCGCCAATCCCGCATTATTTTAAAAAATGGCGCATAACATTTTCTTCTAATGGGTCCACGTGGCGCATGGTTTTTCTTAGCCAAATTGATCGTTAATAATTTCTTCCCAAAACTACATATTAGATTCCATGCGGTTTTCCGATTTGACTTTCTGTTTTCGTTTTCTATCGGAAAATCTCTAGCATCTTTGTTTATCTCATAATCAGCATGTAGACAGGACTCCCGACAAGCCCCTTCTCTTTGCTCTATGCGTCGGTTATTAACATTAATATTCAAAGGGGGAGAACTCGTAATAAAACTTTTTATGACCTCGGACGTTGTCGTTCATTTAATATGCTAGCGGCAACCATGGCTATGAGATGCAGACGACTCTATTCACATTTTTTAAAACAACACAAAGCGCAGAGAAGTAGATACATAAAATGAATCATGGAGTTGAAAGAGTTTAAAATATATCGTAAAGGTTAACAAAGTATAAATTAGCAGATGACAAGATCGCTTTTGGGTGCATTATATCAAGATGTCAAGTGCCGACTTTCACTTTCAGTCACGTGGTCGTGGCATAACATTTAATTATGTGGCAAAACATGACCCACTATAACAAGAAATGACCCCTTGTTATTGGACCTGGTGGGCCCTTGTGGCCCACTATCTGTAAAAACAATCTGAAGCACTGACGTTGTACTTCAGTGCATATACATGTAACATCATTTAATGGCTGTTCCAGGGACTAGACATACATATTGTACTTCAGTGCATATACATGAAACATCATTTAATGGCTGTTCCAGGGACTAGACATAAATGTTGTACTTCAGTGCATATACATGTAACATCATTTAATGGCTGTTCCAGGGACTAGACATACATGTTGTACTTCAGTGCATATACATGTAACATCATTTAATGGCTGTTCCAGGGACTAGACATACATATTGTACTTCAGTGCATATACATGTAACATCATTTAATGGCTGTTCCAGGGACTAGACATACTTGTTGTAAGCAGTAGGTTTTAAATATCAGTAAGGTTTAACACTCTAGAATAACATGTCCTTTTGTTTTGGTTCTTTTGTTGAATGCTTTGGCTCAAATGTCCAACAATGTTTAAAAACATGCATAATGATGATTTTAACCAGTGAACTGTCTAGAAATAGTGTTTATAGTGCTATAACTTCCATTGCTTTGCAATCATAACAAACAAGCTTACATTATTCAGTTTGCTTCGCATGGCAATGGAAGTTAATATCACTATATAAATACCATTGGTAAGTGTGTTTAGCATACTGAGCAATGCTGGCTTGGTAAAATGTAGGTCCTGTTTAAAGATTCAAATATTCTTGGTGGAGTAGTGCTAGAGTATTTACTATTGAAATTTAATTAAAAAAATAAAATTGAAAAAAGACAGAACTTGGGCAATTAGGGTATTTTACATACCAGCCCTTAGTAATGGTGGCTTCAATGATTGGATGTTTGGGTACAAGTGTTGAGTTAAGTTGTTGATATACTTGAAGGAGACTGTTAGTACAAAGACTTCTAGAAATCCGATAAAGGACATATTTAACAATATGAATCCTAAGGTGAGTATGTCTGGAACCAAGTGTAAAGATTCTGTTTAAACATGCTCCTAACTCAAGTCACTAATACTAAAACATTGAAATAGAGTTCAAGTTAATTGAAAATCTAGGTTTGTCCAAAAAAGATTTTAAAAATTTCAGATTTGTCCCAAATAGTGAAAACCCCAGATTTGTTCAAAACATTGATTAAAATCATGCTAACGAAGACTTTTGAAGTAAAATGATTGGCACTCCAAAATTTAATTTTGCTTAAATGGGTTAAAAAGTTTCTGCTCAAAAGTCCATGTTTTTTTCACTCAAATTTTCTTTAATTTGACTGAACTGTCCATTATTTGTTCATTTAAATGTCCCTTTGTTTTACTCAAATGTCTTGCGACCCAACCTTTCTTTTCTTAGCCTTATAAAGTTAGCAAAGTTGTAAGCATAAGTTGAAAATTAATTATATTCTGAACAGCAATGTATTTAAAAAGAAGGAAAAATTTAATACAATAACAGAATCTTTACACCGATTTTAACATGTGGTATAAAAAGCCAGTTTAAGTCGTGGATTGATTGTTACAGTTTGATATAAGCCAGAATAAAGCCATGGATTGTAGTGTGCTATTTTTTATCTTGTAGCAAAAATTTGTTATACTAACAACCAAAAAACTTTGATTTTAAAAAAATTACATTTTATATAGTCTACCTGTGGTATATTATTGAGTAAAGCACAGATGGCAGAAGAATATATCAAGGGTTGACAAATATTCTAACAGGGTCTCTCGCCGCTGTGTCTGTGTACGCTTGTCTGTGGTGTACTTACTTATTTTATATATCCAACATGAACAATTTGCTCAATAATAATAATACATGTATACAATAATTGCCCTCTAGGTATGTGGACATCCAGAATTGTCACCTGAGGGCATCGCTGAAGGGTGACAATTCTGGATGTCCACATACCTAGAGGGCAATTATTATTTTATTATACCGAAACAAAGCTTACCATGTAAAATGACACAAACAATATATAAATTTTAAATTAAATTAAATCAGCCAATTTACACTTTCAACCATCCTTTACTGGCGCTCGTCTACATACTTTATATTCCGCAGAATCTAGGTTTACATCTCTTTCTGTTTCCCATCAAATGCATTTTTAGTATTTTCACTAAAGCTTGGGTGCCCCTTTTTGAGTTTTCTGCATCTTTGCCATGCATAATTAACTCCCAAGTCGGTTAGTTCGCTTCCAACGAACTACAAAAAACGACTGGCAGCCATTGTTATTGTTTACAAAAATGACAACACGGTCCAGTTGTACGAGTTATTTCCCTTGTACCGAGTTATCACCGGGTGATAATAGTATTATCACATGGCTGTGAGAGGTTATCACATGGCAGTGAGAGGTTGTCACAGGCTGACAGTGATTCTGTGGGAAATATCTCATTTATTACATGTCATGTGATTGGAAAACATCCAATGAAAAGTGTTTTAATATATGTAAGGTATAATAATATCCTTTATAAATTGTTTTTCCTGTAGTCATATCTTTTTGAGCTGACATTTTAACATTCAAGTATGATTTTTGAGATGAAGCATTGTGGATTTTGATAAATGCAGACTTGTATTGATTTCATTTATTGTAGTTGTTTTTTCTAAACAAATGTCCCTTTAGATAATTTTATATTGACTCAAGCACTATAACTTTGAACATGTTTAAGTGATTTTGAATTGGTTTTTCGTGCCTGCTTTTCAAAAAAAAAAAAAAAAAAACAAGCATATTATGTTATTATGCTGTCTATCCATCCATTCATCCATCCATCCATTCATCTGCCTGTCTGTCTGTCTGTTAACATTTAGTGAGTTGCCCTACAGTTAGCAATGAAATTTGGCAAAATTTTATATGTGTGGTTGTTATAAGCTAAAGGCATGCATATTATAAAATAGAATCCTTTAATATGTACCTGTTACCCAATAAAATTACAGAGAAAAAGTGAAATGTGCAGCTTAGGGTGGATAATGCTCTTTGTATTTAATACATCTGTGTACAGGTAATAACAGATATTGGGAGTTAAGTAGATGCTTTTCATCATGCATCATAAATATTTAATCAATCAAAGCTTTCACTCACTTTAAGAATAGGATTGGAATTTCAGATGACTGGGATCTAAATTATCCAAATCTCATTATGTTTTCCTACATAAAAATTAGGAGTCTTCAATTTTAAATTGGTTTAAAAAATAAATAAAAATGTCATGTTTTATTGATACAGGATAATGACACAGAGAACACAGGAGTTTGTAAGATAGCAGAAAATAGTCAGTTGATTATGTATGATAAAAAGGTCCAACAAACATGTTTATACTCTGTCGCACTGAATCTATATAATACAGCATGTAGCTAATACTGAATGGGATTTACCTGTCAACCACGTGGTGCTCACTAACATCTCAGTTGGATGTGAAATCTTATGGATTCCTTAAAAAATGTTACAGTATTTCATATTCCATATTCCATACAGAGGTCAAACTCCACAACCTGTAGATTGTAGTGGAAAAGTTGTTTTTATGCCCAAGTCAAGAGCATTTCACTCATATCTATGTTTCCGTATCTGGCAGCCAAAATAGACATTGGCTAGTAATTTCTGAGAAATTCTGTAAAAAGAATGCTTGAAAAAGCCTATATTTTCAAATTTGTGGAAACCTAAATTATGTTGAACCTACAGTAAGCAATGAAATGCAGTTTAGACCATGTTGCCACCAAGCCCCTTTGTACAATACCAACACTTTAGACCACTTGACCAACAAACCACCCCGTCCCATGCAGTTTAGACCATGTTGCCACCAAGCCCCTTTGTACAATACCAGCACTTTAGACCACTTGACCAACAAACCACCCCGTCCCATGCAGTTTAGACCATGTTGCCACCAAGCCCCTTTGTACAATACCAGCACTTTAGACCACTTGACCAACAAACCACCCCCGTCCCATGCAGTTTAGACCATGTTGCCACCAAGCCCCTTTGTACAATACCAACACTTTAGACCACTTGACCAACAAACCACCCCCGTCCCATGCAGTTTAGAGTATGTTGCCACCAAGCCCCTTTGTACAATACCAGCACTTTAGACCACTTGACCAACAAACCACCCCCGTCCCATGCAGTTTAGAGTATGTTGCCACCAAGCCCCTTTGTACAATACCAGCACTTTAGACCACTTGACCAACAAACCACCCCCGTCCCATGCAGTTTAGACCATGTTGCCACCAAGCCCCTTTGTACAATACCAGCACTTTAGACCACTTGACCAACAAACCACCCCCGTCCCATGCAGTTTAGAGTATGTTGCCACCAAGCCCCTTTGTACAATACCAGCACTTTAGACCACTTGACCAACAAACCACCCCCGTCCCATGCAGTTTAGACCATGTTGCCACCAAGCCCCTTTGTACAATACCAGCACTTTAGACCACTTGACCAACAAACCACCCCCGTCCCATGCAGTTTAGAGTATGTTGCCACCAAGCCCCTTTGTACAATACCAGCACTTTAGACCACTTGACCAACAAACCACCCCCGTCCCATGCAGTTTAGAGTATGTTGCCACCAAGCCCCTTTGTACAATACCAGCACTTTAGACCACTTGACCAACAAACCACCCCCGTCCCATGCAGTTTAGAGTATGTTGCCACCAAGCCCTTTGTACAATACCAGCACTTTAGACCACTTGACCAACAAACCACCCCCGTCCCATGCAGTTTAGACCATGTTGCCACCAAGCCCCTTTGTACAATACCAGCACTTTAGACCACTTGACCAACAAACCACCCCCGTCCCATGCAGTTTAGAGTATGTGGCCACCAAGCCCCTTTGTACAATACCAGCACTTAAGACCACTTGACCAACAAACCACCCCCGTCCCATGCAGTTTAGAGTATGTTGCCACCAAGCCCCTTTGTACAATACCAGCACTTAAGACCACTTGACCAACAAACCACCCCCGTCCCATGCAGTTTAGAGTATGTGGCCACCAAGCCCCTTTGTACAATACCAGCACTTTAGACCACTTGACCAACAAACCACCCCCGTCCCATGCAGTTTAGAGTATGTGGCCACCAAGCCCCTTTGTACAATACCAGCACTTTAGACCACTTGACCAACAAACCACCCCCGTCCCATGCAGTTTAGAGTATGTGGCCACCAAGCCCCTTTGTACAATACCAGCACTTTAGACCACTTGACCAACAAACCACCCCCGTCCCATGCAGTTTAGAGTATGTTGCCACCAAGCCCCTTTGTACAATACCAGCACTTAAGACCACTTGACCAACAAACCACCCCCGTCCCATGCAGTTTAGAGTATGTGGCCACCAAGCCCCTTTGTACAATACCAGCACTTTAGACCACTTGACCAACAAACCACCCCCGTCCCATGCAGTTTAGAGTATGTGGCCACCAAGCCCCTTTGTACAATACCAGCACTTTAGACCACTTGACCAACAAACCACCCCCGTCCCATGCAGTTTAGAGTATGTGGCCACCAAGCCCCTTTGTACAATACCAGCACTTTAGACCACTTGACCAACAAACCACCCCCGTCCCATGCAGTTTAGAGTATGTGGCCACCAAGCCCCTTTGTACAATACCAGCACTTTAGACCACTTGACCAACAAACCACCCCGTCCCATGCAGTTTAGAGTATGTTGCCACCAAGCCCCTTTGTACAATACCAGCACTTTAGACCACTTGACCAACAAACCACCCCCGTCCCATGCAGTTTAGAGTATGTGGCCACCAAGCCCCTTTGTACAATACCAGCACTTTAGACCACTTGACCAACAAACCACCCCTGTCCCATGCAGTTTAGAGTATGTTGCCACTAAGCCCCTTTGTACAATACCAGCACTTTAGACCACTTGACCAACAAACCACCCCCGTCCATGCAGTTTAGAGTATGTGGCCACCAAGCCCCTTTGTACAATACCAGCACTTTAGACCACTTGACCAACAAACCACCCGCGTCCCATGCAGTTTAGAGTATGTTGCCACCAAGCCCCTTTGTACAATACCAGCACTTTAGACCACTTGACCAACAAACCACCCCCGTCCCATGCAGTTTAGACCATGTTGCCACCAAGCCCCTTTGTACAATACCAGCACTTTAGACCACTTGACCAACAAACCACCCCCGTCCCATGCAGTTTAGAGTATGTGGCCACCAAGCCCCTTTGTACAATACCAGCTCTTTAGACCACTTGACCAACAAACCACCCCCGTCCCATGCAGTTTAGAGTATGTGGCCACCAAGCCCCTTTGTACAATACCAGCACTTTAGACCACTTGACCAACAAACCACCCCCGTCCCATGCAGTTTAGAGTATGTGGCCACCAAGCCCCTTTGTACAATACCAGCACTTTAGACCACTTGACCAACAAACCACCCCGGTACCATGCAGTTTAGAGTATGTTGCCACCAAGCAGCCCCTTTGTACAATACCAGCACTTTAGACCACTTGACCAACAAACCACCCCCGTCCCATGCAGTTTAGAGTATGTGGCCACCAAGCAGCCCCTTTGTACAATACCAGCACTTTAGACCACTTGACCAACAAACCAACCCCGTCCCATGCAGTTTAGAGTATGTGGCCACCAAGCCCCTTTGTACAATACCAGCACTTTAGACCACTTGACCAACAAACCACCCCCGTCCCATGCAGTTTAGAGTATGTGGCCACCAAGCCCATTTGTACAATACCAACACTTTAGACCACTTGACCAACAAACCACCCCCGTACCATGCAGTTTAGACCATGTTGCCACCAAGCCCCTTTGTACAATACCAGCACTTTAGACCACTTGACCAACAAACCACCCCCGTCCCATGTTCCAATCTCCTAACACAATCCTGTCACATAACACAATAATTGCTGTATGGTTAATTTATTCTGTCATCAAAGCTAAGACTTTGGGAATCATGTCATCACAACCCAGGATCACAATCAATTCCTAGCTAAGGGTTTACTTAACTTTTTTGGCCAATTTTAATTTTGTCAATGTTTAATTTTGCTACCATTTGGTGGGGGGATTGGGATTAGAATACTGATAAAAATGAAAGTTATCTACAAGATGTAGCTTTAAACTCTTGAATATAGAGTAAAGCCTCATAGTACTGACCTTCAGTAAAATAATCACCTCCCTTAAACCACAATTCCAAAGACCATTTCTTCTATGTGTTTCTTTCTGAGCCTTCCTCGATTTATCACCAAACCCATTTATAAAGTCAGAATTAGACTGAGCAAATGCTGGAAATGAATCAAGATTTAAATTTGTTATATATACGATAACAAAATTATTCAGATTTCCAATGTAAGTTAAGTTAAGGAGACATTTGGATAGGGAATGATTGTGAACTGTGTGATGTAACCAATCTGAAGTCAGCAACAAGATGGTGCATTAATTATAATGTCTACAAAACAACTTTATATAATACTTGTCCTGTTATGATAAAAAGCTTGTAAATCAACAGATCAAATGTTGATCATAATCATGTCATAATTATATTACAGTTTGACGCATGCTATTGTTATGAGATGGTATATTTTATATATCTTCAACTTCTCTCCTTAATTCATTGTTATACCACTAACAAACTAGAGGTGTAATGATGTACAGATATACCGGTAATTGGTTCAATGAGCCTTCTATCAAATACCATGAAACAAGTTTCAAATATAGTAAGGATCCCGAAACAGTAAATTTTCCAAAACGAGATCCATTATCACAACAAGTTACTGCCAAATTTTACTGTCCATATGGTTAAGTCATAGAAATAACAACCCAACAATGTTGCAGATGTGGGTATTTGTCTTACAAGAGTCTTTCATAGTTTATTATAATGTGCTAACGTGGCGTAACCAGTATTATAATGCAGAAATTGTAACAAGTGTTCCTATGTGGTTATAATAATTGCAGGCTTTTTTAGCTCGCTGGGTACATTTTGATGGTCTCCATGATTGATGTAATGACTATTGTACTTCAGCAGGAGACATTCTACATATCCTCATTTGAGTGTTAAGGCCCTTAGATCGTTTTATTAGTTCACCTGTACAAGGTACAAAAGCACTCTATGTCATTCTGTTGGTATCAAGCAGTGTTTTTGTTGGACTAGATGTGTAGATCTGAACTACACTGTTTCTGATTGAACTTATTATAAGACAGAGAAACCTTGTACGTGTCAGTTTAGATGTCCAGTTAAAAATGTTTGGTTGAGTGTTTGAAGCCGTGTATATCTTTGCTACATTGTATTCCAACAAAGTTACTTAGTTTTAATGTTTCACATCGATGATAATTGGAAATATGTTTTGTTTTACATCGGTGATATGTTTTCTCTGGACAACAATTGGAGATATTATTCCTTTGGATGGTGGTTGGAGATAGGTTTCAACTGGATGAACATTTGAGATTTGTTCATCTTTACAAGCATCCGAGGTACTTTTTCATTGGAGATATAATGTTAACCTTATAGTAACAGTGATAGTTTATAATGCAAATAAACAAATATAAGGATATAAAAAGTTTTGATTTTTTCAGAAGAGGGGATAAATTAAAAACTGTATAAATGAACAAGTCTATTTGTAATTTTCAATCAACAGTATCAAATCTCTTCTTTAGAGAAACATGATTGATAAAAATAATATTTACCCAATTGATAATTCAATGAACAATGACATTTTAATCAACACAAAAATATTGCACTCTAGATCAGCAACTGAAATATTGATGTTCTGTATAATACAGTAGTTATCTCCCCTTGATTTAATGTTCAGTATAATTATCTCCCCTTGAAAACATGTTTAGGGACTCCCCCTGAGAACTCTATCAGGGAGTCATTAGTCCATATTATTGCTCTCTATAAAGGTCACTATGTACATATATTGACTGGATTTTACCCCTGATACCTGGTCTTCCTCCAGTTATTTTTGTAGTGTAATTTAGGCTTATATATTTAATTTTGATGCTGATGCTGCCTGCATGAGTACGCATGCACCTGGATTATGAAATTTTGGCATGTTTTTTCTTAAAAAATATTTAGTCAATTTAAATAGCCACTTTTGTCTTATATTTTATATTTTTGTAACTTAATGATTTTGCATATATTTTTAAAACTTATGTAACATGAAAAAGATCAGTTTTTAAGAGTCATTACTGTAAGTTGATATTTGACAGTATTCTCCATTACATATTAGAGTCATTGGTTTCATTTAAAGTCTTGGTTATGAAAGTTTTAAACCAAATGTGTCACCAGCAAACAGATATTGCTATTAGTTTCGACAAGTATAAATTGTTTTGTGACGTCTTTTCAGTTTTTTTTTACATTGATTGCTTTTTACATGGAAATTCAAAAATTACAGGAAGTAACTTTCAGATTCTGTAAAACCAGCTGAAGCAATTAACTGACCATCCAAGTCTAGTTTATTGTGCTTGTTAATTCTCCAATATTAATGGTTTCTGAGCAACCACTACCTTAATTTGTAAATAATGGAGAATCCTGTTCAAGATTTTGTATTGAATTTAACATCAGTACAGGCAAAGTCAAATGAATTCTGTACATATATATATAAATATATATATTATACCTATATTTTTGTAACTTATCAAGACATATATGATGTACATGTATAATTTTAGTATTTTTGATATATGACATATATTAATTAATATTCAGAGTTTGTGGTTTCAGTATTGTTTCCAGTAGTGTATAGACTTGTGGATGTAATTTATATTTAAGTTTAGCATCAATATCTCTCCAACTATCCAGAGATATTATACCCAGATTTTCAAACTGTTTTAAATAACTAACACTTTATGATAAATAGCTGTTATCATGACAAAGACTTACAAATTAATATTTACGATGTTTGTTTTATTTTAGGGAAGCCGTCGTAGGTCGTCTCAGCCATATTTACCAGCCCATAGAAAGGAGAGAGCTTCAGAACACACTTATCAAATGTCTAGATGGACACCTTATATTAAAGATATTATGGAGGTACGGATACTGTTATGTCAGTCAGACATTTTTGTTTTAACATTATTTTAGCATTCTTCCCTGATTTGTACTTACAACAAAATCATGGATGAAACAATGGCCTTTGGTTTTAGAGCGTGTTGTAATTGACTCTTTTTATGCTTGAGTTGAGACAATGTTTTTCTGGCTCGACTTAAGTCAACAATTTGTCGTCTGTTGTGTATGCTTTGGAAGTGGAAGCATCACATTCGAATCATTTGTCACATCCAAATATACTAAAGATGATTGCCTTTTGGAAGCCATGGAGACATAAACACTAAGTCAAGAATGTGCTTGTCCGTGTCACTTAAAGAGTGACTCAATTACAAACCTTCTGATTTCAATTGTCCAATAGGTTTCTCCATTTCAATCACTATGGAACTTGACCTGTAACTTGTCAACATGGGTAATTTAAAGTTGGTTTAATTTTGAAGAGTCAGTTTAATTTTGAAGAGTCAGTTTTATCTTGTCAGTTGTGTCTTGAAAGATCCAGCTGTATACCACTTGAAGTGGTATAGGCAAGCAACATTGACCTGCCTGGTTGACTTTTGATTTAAATATTTATCATCGACCTGCAATTGATGTACAGGAAACACAAGTAAGATTTTATTTCATCTTTATCATGGGAAATATGTATTTTAATCACATACTCATATATAGCATCAACAGTCAATGTATTATGACAGGAAAATATTAATCTAAAGTTACAGGTGTAAGTTTATGCATTGTGTATGTATGTGTTTTGCTTGTGAATCTTAATGTTACCCATATACTGGATGGACCCTCCTATATGAATATTCCTAATGGAAGGTCAAGGAAACATGTTGTCTGTGTTTGTCAATACATGTATTGGTTTTTACTTACAGGAAGCTGTAGAAGAAAAGTTAGATTTAAGATCTTTCCCATTCTTATCTGGAGGTGCACCAAGACAAACCGGTTATAAACCTCCAACAAGGTTTGTAGTTATCTCCCTTGATAATATTTAATTCAGTAAATAATATACCGTAGGCTATATAGATATTTTACTGGACACATGGGACCACATAGCCTGCCAATAACCTGTATAATGTTTTTGTCACCCTTTAAAGTGGCATTTGGATGGCCTTTTTGACTTTGATTTTGTATTCTGTTCCATGCCATCATGTTATTTAAACAATAGACTTCCTTTTACAGCCAAGTATCATTTGTGTTTTAACAGTTAATGTACCCCAGTAGATTTACAAACATTGTTCCATGTACCCTGGCAAGTGAACCAATTTTTATGTGAGGAAATTTTTGAAGGGTGACAATAAATAATATCTATTGCCAATGTTGTTTTATCCACATTTCACTAGTGATTTTATAACATGATGGTAATAGTGATGGTAAATAATTATTAACAGGGGTTTAATTTGCCCAAGATTACTTCCAAAAACAGGTAGTTCCCTCTTTGAAAATATGACTAAAATTTTCTAATTTGACCACCAACAGTAAAAAAATAAGTTATCCATTCATACAAAGTTAATCATTTTGTACATATTCATATATTGTACTGACTCACAAAAATTTCTGATACATGCAGTGTTCAATCCAAGCTTTGAAAAATCTGGGGTCATGTTTTCAAAGTTTTGGTCAACATTTTGAAATAAAAGAACTGGATTTCTTTAAAATTCAACTGAGACTAAAATAAAAAGATGGCCCACAGTTGGTATTTTTGGTGGACAATATTATTATGGGGTAATTGGGCCAAGGGTCCCTATTAGATTAAACACTCACAATATAACTCTATTACTATTATGAAGGATACAACAAGTATCTCACATGATAGATCTTGCCTCAGTTGGTGGTGTTTTTGTCTCAGATTATCCCAATGAAAAGTTTTGGAATTTTATCCTCACCTGAATGTGAAATCTTGTTATTAGTATACAGATTTCTGATTAATACTTCAGGAAGGTTAGGCTACTACAAGTACAAGTAATATAACCAAAGTGTGTATAATAATGGATACAGCAAACTGTGGAAGTTAGAATTAGAATGTCTGCGATTTCTAGGTCAATTCATTTGTGGAAGGACAGTAGTTGTTCTCCAGGTACCCCAGTTCGTCTAACATCTGAGAACTGAACACCTCAAACCAAGTGAAGTAATCTAGACTAAGGCATAAAACACCATTACTCCACTGCACTCCATTCTGCCATTCTTAAACAATTGTTTTCCTTTACAGTGCCAGATATGGACTTTGGCATAAAGAGAAGGGGCAATCAAACTATAAGTCGGGACCTAGACTTATTGTATTTATAATTGGAGGATTAACTTACGGAGAAATGAGGTGTGCTTATGAAGTAACCCAAGGCTGCAAAAACTGGGAATGTCTCATTGGTAAGTTACAAATTAAGGGATTTTATATGATTTCAGTTTTAACTAGACATAAATAAAAATACAATCAGAGATGATGATATTTTGGAAGTCGCCTCATTTGTAATTGCATTAATGCATCACAGCATCTCTCACCACTTTGGTCAATTCCCACTTGGAACAGATCCCAGTGTGAGAAAAGTTGTCAGTTTGCTTGCTAAAGGTCAGTAGTTTTCTCTGGGCACTCTGGTTTTCTCCATAATTCCAGAACTAACTGCCTTGATATAGTGAACAAATCTTAACTGGGGGTGTAAAACACCATTACTTCACTTGTTTAGCTTTGCTGTTTATCTACATTTTGTTATGAAATGAACAGATGGTACCATGTTTAATTTGTTTTTATAGATGATTTTAGTACATACTATGACCAGTCATGACATTTCTATTTATAGATGATTTTAGTACATACTATGACCAGTCATGACATTTCTATTTCCTATATATTTATTATTTATTTGTGATGCTTTTTGTATATTTTCAGGTTCAACTGGCATTATTACACCAGAAGGATTTTTGAGTGACCTTAAAACTCTTTCAAGTTAAAATGTATTGGACAATAATTTTCCCCCTGAAATTATGGGGCACCTGTCAATCAGATTAACTATTTATATTAACTTTATAGATGTTTGCCTTAAGTGTAACTTTTTGGCTTTCAGTCTTTAACGTAATTAACATTACATCTGTAGGTGACTTTTAGTCTA
Organism: Anadara kagoshimensis; assembly: GCA_021292105.1. Lineage (NCBI taxonomy): Eukaryota > Metazoa > Mollusca > Bivalvia > Arcoida > Arcidae > Anadara > Anadara kagoshimensis. The sequence goes on from CM037859.1 coordinate 64,621,819, forward strand.
CCGTACTTACCATATGTAACATTACATCTGTAGGTGACTTTTAGTCTACCGTACTTACCATATGTAACATTACATCTGTAGGTGACTTTTAGTCTACCGTACTTACCATATGTAACATTACATCTGTAGGTGACTTTTAGTCTACCGTACTTACCATATGTAACATTACATCTGTAGGTGACCTCACAGCTAGTATCAGTCTGGCGTTCAGTCCTTACCGTATTTACCATATTAAACATTTCCTCTGTAGGTGACCTCACAGCTAGTATCAGTCTGGCGTTCAGTCCTTACCGTATTTACCATATTAAACATTTCCTCTGTAGGTGACCTCACAGCTAGTATCAGTCTGGCGTTCAGTCCTTACCGTATTTACCATATTAAACATTTCCTCTGTAGGTGACCTCACAGCTAGTATCAGTCTGGCTTTCAGTCCTTACCGTATTAACCATATTTAACATTTCCTCTGTAGGTGACCTCACAGCTAGTATCAGTCTGGCGTTCAGTCCTTACCGTATTTACCATATTAAACATTTCCTCTGTAGGTGACCTCACAGCTAGTATCAGTCTGGCGTTCAGTCCTTACCGTATTTACCATATTAAACATTTCCTCTGTAGGTGACCTCACAGCTAGTATCAGTCTGGCTTTCAGTCCTTACCGTATTAACCATATTTAACATTACATCTGTAGGTGACTTTTAGTCTGTAACATTACATCTGTAGGTGACTTTTAGTCTGTAACATTACATCTGTAGGTGACTTTTAGTCTGTAACATTACATCTGTAGGTGACTTTACTGCTAGTGTTAGTCCTTACTATATTAACTGTCAGCTTGTTGTTGAACTACAAATCACTTTATTACATTTACCGTATACACTGTATTAATCACACCTTGTAGAGTTTCACAGTTGTAAGACAAATTGTTTATAATTACATGATAAAGTAAGCCAGTTGTAATATATGATATAACAGTTGGATTGAATACCTGGATTCAAAACCTTGATTGTCACCGCACCGTTTGTTAAGTCAAATTTGGTTAGACATCAAATCAAGGGAGATATGAAGAAAATAACATAAAAGACTACAAAAACTCTTGATGATAAGTAAGATGGCAAAATTATTGAGAGACATAATAACACACTTTTACTGTAGTAAAAAAAATCAACATCTATCATGTTATTTGATAGTTATTCAACTGTACTTTACTGTAATAAATCTGTAAAATATGTTGATAAACAGTTTGTCTTTCATGTAGAGATTTTGTACTTCATTATGAAAGATTTATTAGTTTTCATGCTGATAACATAGTTGCCAAATCTTTGTGTTCATTCTTCATGATAGTCAATGTTACATTGATGTCTTGGCTTAGATCAGTGAGCTGAATGTATACATACTGTTATTACATGTCCAAATCTTTGTGTTCATTCTTCATGATAGTCAATGTTACATCGATGTCTTGGCTTAGATCAGTGAGCTGAATGTATACATACTGTTATTACATGTCCTGATATATATATAGTCTTATTCTTATACACTGTCACCCATAAATAACTATACAAATTTATATTTCCCATAAGTTTAAATTATACTCATCATGTTCTATTTAAAGATTGAAATATTTAATTTTTGTCATATTTGAAAGTTACATCTTCAAATAATGATCTAAAGTTCTAAAGTTTTTTTGTGTTTTTTTTTTAATTTTGGAGAGAGAGAAAAAATGGAGAATATGTATTTTTCAATTTTTAGCTGAAAAGCACTGAACTATAGTAGAATAATGTGTTCAACAATTTAGTTTTGTAAAGATTTTCAGTGTGTAATAGTATTACCGGTTTTGACCATATATAGGAATTTATGGATGGCAGTGTATATTATTTGCATATTTCATTGCATAGTGCAAGTACTGCATAGAGATAAAGAAGCATTATACTGTAAAAAAAAAAAGAAAAAATTGTCACAACTTTCAATTTTAAAGTGTAACTAGATATTTCATACCAGCCTGTTTCTATATGTATTTGTAGGCCTGTTTCTATATGTATTTGTAGGCCTGTTTCTATATGTATTTGTAGATTCCGTTATTTGTAGATATGTCATTTTAAGTCTTATATAGAATTTAATTCTATCCTAATGAACAGAGAATTTTTGTGTAATTTGAAATATTTTTCATGATTTATATGTACAGTATGTAATATATATATATATATAGCTTACCTATACATGATGGGTATGTCATGTTATTTCATTTGCTTGTAGAATGCCCATGGTTTTCTTCTCTGAGCACTTCGCTTTTCTTGAATCATCCATGTCGGACATGGCCAATAATTTCTGATCTCTATCTTGTACAAAGGTTAATAGAGACAACTTAATATAAGTAGATTTATCCTCCGTTTCTCACTCTGTCTCTCCATACATATAATCAACCTTATGCATGTCATCATTTGTAAGCTACACAGTGGCTTTTGTGTAGGTATTATGTTTCCGGTGGTTAGTGAAATAGTTATTGTGTTGCCGTTGGCAATGGAAATAGTTATTGTGTTGCCATTGGCAATGGAAATAGTTATTGTGTTGCCATTGGCAATAGGAATAATTCATGTGTTGCCATTGGCAATGGAAATAGTTATTGTGTTGCCATTGTCATTGGGAAGAATTCATGTGTTGCCATCGGCAATGAAAATAGTTGTTGTGTTGCCATTGCTAATGAAAACAGTCTGTCACTGGTAATGGGAGAAGTTCTCGCATTGCCAATGGTAATGGAAAAAATTGTGTTGCCAATGGTAATCCAAGTTGTTCTTGTGTTGCCATTTGAATTAATTTTGATGTTGCCAAATGGTAATTGAAGTGATTCTTTTATTGCTAACTGTAATGCAAATGGTTATAGTGCTACCAATGGTACTGGAAAAAGCCCATGTCACAATTTCAACATAATATTTCTTGTGTGTGAAAACATTAAAATCTGAGGACCCCTTCATATTCATTAGAAACAATAGTTTAATACAAAAATCATTGGGCATCATCACAACATTGACTTGTGACCCTGTTTATATAGGGTAATACTTATCTGATGTTATGTAATCAATCATGTAGATATATATATAGGTCTCTATGTAGAGTCTCAGTGCAATATTGTACATAATTACCTTTTTGTCTGCATAGAGATGTAGTTATAACTTGTGTATTGGATAATTATAATAATTTTTAATTACTTTACATACTTTGTATAGATAAATACTTGTATTTTGTGTTGTTTTGTGTATTTTTACAAATTAATAATTGTTATTTACAACTTCTACCAACCAGTAAGTTATTGTAATTTTTTGTTACTATTGACTTGATAATCATTAATAGTCATTGTGTACCCAGTATAATTATAAAGTTATAGCAAGCACACAGCAACACACACACTGTAACACACATACACACTCTAACACACATCCACACACACACTAACACACACACTGTAACACACATCCACACACACACTGCATGCAGTGTTACAAGAGACACCACAATTATATACAGATAATAAAAGATTTTTAAATTGATACACAACTTGTAGTAATATTTATTCTTATCAAACTAACTATTCTGTAAAAGTTTTCTGTTCAAAGTAGATAAACAAGTATTTGTTTTTACATTTAAACCATCTTTGTCTGTTTGTCAATGGTTTACCTCTTACTAGAATTATACTGTAAAACTGACAGTACAGGTCTGTCAATAGTTTTAACAAAAAGCTGGAATTTCTACTGAATCAGCATATAGAACTGTTCAGTGGCAGAGCTTTGACTACTCTCGTTAGCTCAGTGTTAAACTTTTGACAATTCTTTTCTCTATGTAGTTTCTGCTAGGCAGGACATCTATGTTGATATTTAAGAAAAAAGAATTTCCAGACAAATTATGAGAATACCTCAGACTACATCAAATAGTTTTAGCTTTATATTATGAATTATACATATACATGCATCATCAGAGATCTTCGAAATATCGAATATTCAAAATTCTTTTGTCTACAATCAACGCAAAATGTCCTGGAAAATATATTATGAATAAAATGCAGCCCAACTTGCCTTGAAGGTCACCTCGCTAAGGGCAGCCTAGTTTTGAAGGCTATTAAAATTTTATCCAAATTGCTCTTTATTCATGTTATTTAAACCTGTATATAAGGACCACTTGTCCCAAAAGGCCAATTTTACTGGTTTCCTTTGGTGGCCTTTATAGACAGGTTTGATTGTACATGTAGCAAAGTTTACAGTCATGTTTTAAACAACTTGATTAGAATTTTGATCAATGTTTTGGATTACCATTGTTATCTTTTCTAATCAGAACCTAGGGGGTCTGACGGTATAAAATATCATGCTTTGTATCCAATTATAAATTGTGAGATGTTAAAAACAAATGTATCAGAAATGCCTTATAGGACTATTAAAAACCTGCCGTTTTACATGTATTTGTATTCACAAAAAATTTCTGGAATGGGGATCAATTAATTAAATATTCAATTATCTCTCATCTAACAACATTTCAGCAATTAAGACTTTATCAAATACTGATATACATTCAAAGTCACATTCTAATTTCTGGTACATTGCACTTCTACTTAGAAGGAAAACTGTGATTTGTATTAGATTGTATCTGATGAGGGATATAGTTGAATATTTAAAATTAGACCAGTCACATAGAATCTTAAGGCAGGTAATCACTGGTTAGAATAATAGTAAAAACAAAATACATCAAGGACATTGTATCAATCTTTATCTTCAAATTGTGTGGCTTTGAAGCTATTTTGATGTCGTTAAACCTGTCTGCATATGTTATGCTGCTAAAGACCATTCTTGTATTCTCTGTCATCATTCTGTCTGATGTAGTACTGTCTAGTGTGTGTGTGTGGTAAACATTCCAATTTTGTCTTGTTATAATGTTAGATTATTACTATCAATAAATTATATAAAACTCAATCAATCTTTGTCATTATTATATAGCTTACTTGTATGAAGGTAAAGAAGATACAGTCATACCTGTCTATAAAAACCACCTATAGAGCCAGTAAAGTGGCTCTTATTGGCAAGTGGCCCTTATATACAGGTTCAAATGTCATGAATACAGAACAATTGGGATACAGTTCTACTGGCCTTTATAACCAGGTGGTCCTTATATAGAGGTGGCCTTTAAGGCAGATTGGACTGTATCCCCATTTCTAAAAATCTTCATTGTTAAATTGACTGGTTTGCAATTAATATTAATTAATTCATTCATTCACTCTGTTTTACACATGTGTATGATATGTACACAGGGTTATGGATTTGGATGTATTCTGTATGGAAAAACATTGTGGATGACTTCTATATGATATACTCTTCCTCCAATATCAACCAAAAACCTGTTTTGTTTATCTGTTTCATTCTCCAATATCAACCAAAAACCTGTTTTGTTTATCTGTTCCATCCTCCAATATCAACCAAAAACCTGTTTTGTTTATCTGTTCCATCCTCCAATACCAACCAAAAACCTGTTTTGTTTATCTGTTCCATCCTCCAATACCAACCAAAAACCTGTTTTGTTTATCTGTTCCCTCTTCCAATATCAACCAAAAACCTGTTTTGTTTATCTGTTCCATCCTCCAATACCAACCAAAAACCTGTTTTGTTTATCTGTTCCATCCTCCAATACCAACCAAAAACCTGTTTTGTTTATCTGTTCTATCCTCCAATATCAACCAAAAACCAGTTTTGTTTATCTGTTCCATCCTCCAATATCAACCAAAAACCTGTTTTGTTTATCTGTTCCATCCTCCAATATCAACCAAAAACCTGTTTTGTTTATCTATTCCATCCTCCAATATCAACCAAAAACCTGTTTTGTTTATCTATTCCATCCTCCAATATCAACCAAAAACCTGTTTTGTTTATCTGTTCCATCCTCCAATATCAACCAAAATCCTGTTTTGTTTATCTGTTCCATCCTCCAATATCAACCAAAAACCTGTTTTGTTTATCTATTCCATCCTCCAATACCAACCAAAAACCTGTTTTGTTTATCTATTCCATCCTCCAATATCAACCAAAAACCTGTTTTGTTTATCTGTTCCATCCTCCAATATCAACCAAAAACCTGTTTTGTTTATCTGTTCCATCCTCCAATATCAACCAAAAACCTGTTTTGTTTATCTGTTCCATCCTCTAATATCAACCAAAAACCTGTTTTGTTTATCTGTTCCATCCTCCAATACCAACTAAAAACCTGTTTTGTTTATCTGTTCCATCCTCCAATACCAACCAAAAACCTGTTTTGTTTATCTGTTCCATCCTCTAATATCAACCAAAACTGTTTTGTTTATCTGTTCTATCTTCCAATCAACCAAAAACCTGTTTTGTTTATCTGTTCCCCCTCCAATATCAACCAAAAACCTGTTTTGTTTATCTGTTCCATCCTCCAATACCAACCAAAAACCTGTTTTGTTTATCTGTTCCATCCTCCAATATCAACCAAAAACCTGTTTTGTTTATCTGTTCCATCCTCCAATACCAACCAAAAACCTGTTTTGTTTATCTGTTCCATCCTCCAATATCAACCAAAAACCTGTTTTGTTTATCTGTTCCATCCTCCAATACCAACCAAAAACCTGTTTTGTTTATCTATTCCATCCTCCAATATCAACCAAAAACCTGTTTTGTTTATCTGTTCCATCCTCCAATACCAACCAAAAACCTGTTTTGTTTATCTGTTCCATCCTCCAATATCAACCAAAAACCTGTTTTGTTTATCTGTTCCATCCTCCAATACCAACCAAAAACCTGTTTTGTTTATCTGTTCCATCCTCCAATACCAACCAAAAACCTGTTTTGTTTATCTGTTCCATCCTCCAATACCAACCAAAAACCTGTTTTGTTTATCTGTTCCATCCTCTAATATCAACCAAAACTGTTTTGTTTATCTGTTCTATCTTCCAATATCAACCAAAAACCTGTTTTGTTTATCTGTTCCATCCTCCAATATCAACCAAAAACCTGTTTTGTTTATCTGTTCCATCCTCCAATACCAACCAAAAACCTGTTTTGTTTATCTGTTCCATCTTCCAATATCAACCAAAAACCTGTTTTGTTTATCTGTTCCATCTTCCAATATCAACCAAAAACCTGTTTTGTTTATCTGTTCCATCCTCCAATATCAACCAAAAACCTGTTTTGTTTATCTGTTCCATCCTCCAATACCAACCAAAAACCTGTTTTGTTTATCTGTTCCATCCTCCAATACCAACCAAAAACCTGTTTTGTTTATCTGTTCCATCCTCTAATATCAACCAAAACTGTTTTGTTTATCTGTTCTATCTTCCAATATCAACCAAAAACCTGTTTTGTTTATCTGTTCCACCCTCCAATATCAACCAAAAACCTGTTTTGTTTATCTGTTCCATCCTCCAATACCAACCAAAAACCTGTTTTGTTTATCTGTTCCATCCTCCAATATCAACCAAAAACCTGTTTTGTTTATCTGTTCCATCCTCCAATACCAACCAAAAACCTGTTTTGTTTATCTGTTCCATCCTCTAATATCAACCAAAACTGTTTTGTTTATCTGTTCTATCTCCAATATCAACCAAAAACCTGTTTTGTTTATCTGTTCCATCCTCCAATACCAACCAAAAACCTGTTTTGTTTATCTGTTCCATCCTCCAATATCAACCAAAAACCTGTTTTGTTTATCTGTTCATCCTCCAATACCAACCAAAAACCTGTTTTGTTTATCTGTTCCATCCTCCAATATCAACCAAAAACCTGTTTTGTTTATCTGTTCCATCCTCCAATACCAACCAAAAACCTGTTTTGTTTATCTATTCCATCCTCCAATATCAACCAAAAACCTGTTTTGTTTATCTGTTCCATCCTCCAATACCAACCAAAAACCTGTTTTATTTATCTGTTCCATCCTCCAATATCAACCAAAAACCTGTTTTGTTTATCTGTTCCATCCTCCAATACCAACCAAAAACCTGTTTTGTTTATCTGTTCCATCCTCCAATACCAACCAAAAACCTGTTTTGTTTATCTATTCCATCCTCCAATATCAACCAAAAACCTGTTTTGTTTATCTATTCCATCCTCCAATATCAACCAAAAACCTGTTTTGTTTATCTGTTCCATCCTCCAATATCAACCAAAAACCTGTTTTGTTTATCTGTTCCATCCTCCAATATCAACCAAAAACCTGTTTTGTTTATCTATTCCATCCTCCAATATCAACCAAAAACCTGTTTTGTTTATCTATTCCATCCTCCAATATCAACCAAAAACCAGTTTTGTTTATCTGTTCCATCCTCCAATATCAACCAAAAACCAGTTTTGTTTATCTGTTCCATCCTCCAATATCAACCAAAAACCTGTTTTGTTTATCTGTTCTATCCTCCAATATCAACCAAAAACCTGTTTTGTTTATCTGTTCCATCCTCCAATATCAACCAAAAACCTGTTTTGTTTATCTGTTCCATCCTCCAATACCAACCAAAAACCTGTTTTGTTTATCTGTTCCATCCTCCAATATCAACCAAAATCCTGTTTTGTTTATCTGTTCCATCCTCCAATATCAACCAAAAACCTGTTTTGTTTATCTGTTCCATCCTCCAATATCAACCAAAAACCTGTTTTGTTCATCTGCTTCATTTATTTAAATATTGATTTTGTTGCATAAGAAGCATTTTTTTAATTAATAATCAGAAATGGTGATTAATTTATTGAAAAGTTTCATAGCAGGGTATATTGGAATTTCCAACTTGCCTGAAACAGTATCACCATTAGCTAGCAGCTTAGGGCGATATTGTATAAGACAGGTTACAAATTCACATACACCCATCTAGCTAAAATTGACATACCCCCAGCACACTCCAGCACATTGGCATACCTTCAGCACATTGACATACCTCCAGCACACTCCAGCACCTTGAAATACCTCCAGCACATTGAAATATCTCTAGCTCATTGACATTCCTCCAGCACATTGAAATACCTCCAGCACATTGACATACCTCCAGCACACTCCAGCAACATTGACATACCTCCAGCACATTGACATACCTCCAGCCAATGTCCAAGTTAGATCTTCTACTGCCATTGTTTACAATTTCAGAGTATTATTTGCTGTAAAACATTATATGCTGTTGACCAAAGAGAAAGCTAGCAGGAACTCAAACAAAATTACAGTGAAGATTGTCTGTTAAGGCCATCCAACTAGTTAAAGTGACCTTTATAGGCAGGTGGTACTTATATACAGGTTTAAAAATATGAAAACAGGGAAATTGGGATAAATTTTTATTGGCCTATATAAGCAGGTGGGCCTTATATAGAGGTGGTTTTTAAGGCAGATTTGGCTGTATAATGAGACCACTGGCAATAATTTCCCTCAGTTTTGGACAGCAGTTAACAAGTGTTTTGATGGACTAGATATGGAGGTAAACTCAGCTTTATATCTAAATGATGTGGAACAGTTAATACGATGAACCTGGTATGACCAAAGTATATGTAAACGCAAACAACTTCCGGTGTACTCCAGAATGTAGTCATGTCCTTCGAAGCGAGAGATTTCTTGACACAATGGGATGAGGGAAATTCTGTTTTGGCAAATGCGATAAACCAAAAATGTTATTTCTTTGTTAATAGTTCAGGACATGTTTAAGTAAACAGAATCGCAACAAAATTAAAACTGTATGCCTTGGTATTTAAATGGCACAATTTTGCGACCTTTGGCTTAAATGGACTAAAAATGACTCCAAGTTAGTAAACAAATCTTAAAATAAAATTGCGTTTATTGCTTCTGTTAAATAAAATTGCTAAAATAAGTACGTGCCATTATAAAGCGGATTACAGAATCGTTGACTAAAACGGTTTCCATTTGATTGGAGATGTTCATAACGATGGAATCATTTAATGTACATACAGTTAAACCTGTCGATAAAGGCCTCCAAAGGGAACCAATAAAAGTGGCCTTTATGGGCAGGTGGCTTTACATACAGGTTCAAATAATATGAATAAAGGACAATTGATACAATTCTACGGGACTTTGTAAGCAGGTGACCCTTATATACAGGTAATTTTTCTATACGTACACAAACGTTAATAGTATCTGTGAAGTTAAGCAGTGTTATTAAAGAATATGATATATACATGTCATGTGCTTTTTGATTTTTTATGTAAATCAAAATCATGTTTTTGACAACCCTGTAGGACTTCATACCTTTTTTAAACCAAACACAAAACAAAATAATCAAGTTGATATCGTAGAAACACAGTATAGACTTTCTTACAATGGACAAAATCTTGATTAGTAAAAATATAATGATTATTCGTTTTTTTTTATCATTTAAGGATTGAATGTCACTTTGAATGCTGTCATCGAGGTATGACTGCATCAGCTCACGTTCAAAGTAAGTGAATCGCGAAGCGATTCATGTTAACTTTGAACGTGAGCTGATGCAGTCATACCTCGATGACAGCATTCAAAGTGACATTCAACCCTTATGTTTACATTATTTTTACCCACAAAAAGGTATTATTAATTTTCCGAAAGTCGGTGTATTAATGTGGTTGGAACACTTAAAGCGAGATAACTCTTATTGTAGAACCATATAAAGAGAACAGCCATGTTGATTTGTCTCGTTGCTTGGCGATCGTAAAATATAGTTCCGTAAAACACATTTGAAAATTAAATTCTATTTCTCCTTTTTTCACTAAACAATAATCTGTTTGGTAAGATATTACCATGAATATAATTATTTAGTCGAATAACAAACAGTTGTTTATAATTTAAATGTGGTGTCCTCGGACTCACTAATTTTTTCACTTCGTATCTTTATAGGCCATGGGAAATGGACATTAATCATTAAAAAATTATTTTGATATAAAAAGACAACAAATTTTGGTTTTTATTATTCTTTTTTATTTTCAAATCATTTTTAAAATTGGTGCAGTATGACAAATTTCTAGGTTTGTTACCGCTCGTAAAGAGCGTCCCTGCAGTCGCCGGATAGATTTATGAATGAACCCGCAGGAAATTATGAATGAATAAGTAGTCCCTTGGTGGTATGTATTCCTCCGCTGTACATCGAAAGCGGATTGGCTGAAGATATTAACTGACGTATCGCTTTACACAGAGCGCGCGACACACTGCTGTCATCGAAAAATTAACGCAATGGTTCAAAAGATATTCATATAAGGCAATGCATTTGTAATGTAAACATTTGCCATATTAATGGTTGAAAAGGGGGGGTTTAGAGTGGTTGAGAACTAATGGCATTTTGAATGCATTATTTTTAACAGAAATTCAAAATCGACACATGTGTTACAGTACGTAACTTGCTTCTTGAAAGGTGTCTAGCACTCAGCAGACTCGTAGCTCCCTATACGCCAGTACGCTACGGCGTCCACATTATTTTTAATCTTTTTATTGCGACCGTCCGGCGGTGACAATGAAACAGAAAAATTGATAGCTTTTTTCAAACATAACAAAACCCCTAATTTACACCAGGTCTTGAAGTTGATCAGATTTAATTGGAAAGAATGAAAATCAGATTATATCGCGTGTATTTTATGACCATGCCTGTTTCAAAAGTGCAAATATCAGATGCACAAAAAGTATTGATATTGGAAAATCATGTCGAATGATATAAAACTTTGAAATTCCCCCTCGAAGTAATAAAACAAACATACTTATTCATGTCCAAATCACAACCCAAAAGTAAAAGTAAAAACAAACATACTAATTCATGTCCAAATCACAATCCAAAAGTAAAAGTAAAAACAAACATACTAATTCATGTCCAAATCACAATCCAAAAGCAAAGTAAAAAAAACATACTAATTCATGTCCAAATCACAATCCAAAAGTAAAAGTAAAAACAAACATACTAATTCATGTCCAAACACAATCCAAAAGTAAAGTAAAAACAAACATACTAATTCATGTCCAAATCACAATCCAAAAGCAAAGTAAAAACAAACATACTAATCATGTCCAAACCACAATCCAAAAGTAAAAGTAAAATCAAACATACTAATTCATGTCCAAATCACAATCCAAAAGCAAAGTAAAAACAAACATACTAATTCATGTCCAAATCACAATCCAAAAGTAAAAGTAAAAACAAACATACTAATTCATGTCCAAACCACAATCCAAAAGTAAAAGTAAAAACAAACATACTAATTCATGTCCAAATCACAATCCAAAAGTAAAAGTAAAAACAAACATACTAATCCATGTCCAAACCACAATCCAAAAGTAAAAGTAAAACAAACATACTAATTCATGTCCAAATCACAATCCAAAAGTAAAAGTAAAAACAAACATACTAATTCATGTCCAAATCACAATCCAAAAGTAAAAGTAAAAACAAACATACTAATCCATGTCCAAATAACAATCCAAAAGCAAAGTAAAAACAAACATACTAATTCATGTCCAAATCACAATCCAAAAGTAAAAGTAAAAACAAACATACTAATTCATGTCCAAATCACAATCCAAAAGTAAAAGTAAAAACAAACATACTAATTCATGTCCAAATCACAATCCAAAAGCAAAGTAAAAACAAACATACTAATTCATGTCCAAATCACAATCCAAAAGTAAAAGTAAAAACAAACATACTAATTCATGTCCAAACCACAATCCAAAAGTAAAAGTAAAAACAAACATACTAATTCATGTCCAAATCACAATCCAAAAGCAAAGTAAAAACAAACATACTAATCCATGTCCAAACCACAATCCAAAAGTAAAAGTAAAATCAAACATACTAATTCATGTCCAAATCACAATCCAAAAGCAAAGTAAAAACAAACATACTAATTCATGTCCAAATCACAATCCAAAAGTAAAAGTAAAAACAAACATACTAATTCATGTCCAAACCACAATCCAAAAGTAAAAGTAAAAACAAACATACTAATTCATGTCCAAATCACAATCCAAAAGTAAAAGTAAAAACAAACATACTAATCCATGTCCAAACCACAATCCAAAAGTAAAAGTAAAAACAAACATACTAATTCATGTCCAAATCACAATCCAAAAGTAAAAGTAAAAACAAACATACTAATTCATGTCCAAATCACAATCCAAAAGTAAAAGTAAAAACAAACATACTAATCCATGTCCAAATAACAATCCAAAAGCAAAGTAAAAACAAACATACTAATTCATGTCCAAATCACAATCCAAAAGTAAAAGTAAAAACAAACATACTAATTCATGTCCAAATCACAACCCAAAAGTAAAAGTAAAAACAAACATACTAATTCATGTCCAAATCACAATCCAAAAGTAAAAGTAAAAACAAACATACTAATTCATGTCCAAACCACAATCCAAAAGTAAAAGTAAAAACAAACATACTAATTCATGTCCAAATCACACTCCAAAAGTAAAAGTAAAAACAAACATACTAATTCATGTCCAAACCACAATCCAAAAGTAAAAGTAAAAAACAAACATACTAATTCATGTCCAAATCACAGTCCAAAAGTAAAAGTAAAAACAAACATACTAATTAATGTCCAAACCACAATCCAAAAGTAAAAGTAAAAACAAACATACTAATTCATGTCCAAACCACAATCCAAAAGTAAAAGTAAAAACAAACATACTAATTCATGTCCAAACCACAATCCAAAAGTAAAAGTAAAAACAAACATACTAATTCATGTCCAAATCAGAATCCAAAAGTAAAAGTAAAAACAAACATACTAATTCATGTCCAAATCACAATCCAAAAGTAAAAGTAAAAACAAACATACTAATTCATGTCCAAACCACAATCCAAAAGTAAAAGTAAAAACAAACATACTAATCCATGTCCAAATCACAATCCAAAAGTAAAAGTAAAAACAAACATACTAATTCATGTCCAAATCACAATCCAAAAGTAAAAGTAAAAACAAACATACTAATTCATGTCCAAACCACAATCCAAAAGTAAAAGTAAAAACAAACATACTAATCCATGTCCAAATCACAATCCAAAAGTAAAAGTAAAAACAAACATACTAATTCATGTCCAAATCACAATCCAAAAGCAAAGTAAAAACAAACATACTAATTCATGTCCAAATCACAATCCAAAAGTAAAAGTAAAAACAAACATACTAATTCATGTCCAAACCACAATCCAAAAGTAAAAGTAAAAACAAACATACTAATTCATGTCCAAATCACAATCCAAAAGTAAAAGTAAAAACAAACATACTAATCCATGTCCAAACCACAATCCAAAAGTAAAAGTAAAAACAAACATACTAATTCATGTCCAAATCACAATCCAAAAGTAAAAGTAAAAACAAACATACTAATTCATGTCCAAATCACAACCCAAAAGTAAAAGTAAAAAAAACATACTAATTCATGTCCAAATCACAATCCAAAAGTAAAAGTAAAAACAAACATACTAATTCATGTCCAAATCACAATCCAAAAGTAAAAGTAAAAACAAACATACTAATTCATGTCCAAATCACACTCCAAAAGTAAAAGTAAAAACAAACATACTAATTCATGTCCAAACCACAATCCAAAAGTAAAAGTAAAAAACAAACATACTAATTCATGTCCAAATCACAGTCCAAAAGTAAAAGTAAAAACAAACATACTAATTAATGTCCAAACCACAATCCAAAAGTAAAAGTAAAAACAAACATACTAATTCATGTCCAAACCACAATCCAAAAGTAAAAGTAAAAACAAACATACTAATTCATGTCCAAACCACAATCCAAAAGTAAAAGTAAAAACAAACATACTAATTCATGTCCAAATCAGAATCCAAAAGTAAAAGTAAAAACAAACATACTAATTCATGTCCAAATCACAATCCAAAAGTAAAAGTAAAAACAAACATACTAATTCATGTCCAAACCACAATCCAAAAGTAAAAGTAAAAACAAACATACTAATCCATGTCCAAATCACAATCCAAAAGTAAAAGTAAAAACAAACATACTAATTCATGTCCAAATCACAATCCAAAAGTAAAAGTAAAAACAAACATACTAATTCATGTCCAAACCACAATCCAAAAGTAAAAGTAAAAACAAACATACTAATCCATGTCCAAATCACAATCCAAAAGTAAAAGTAAAAACAAACATACTAATTCATGTCCAAATCAGAATCCAAAAGTAAAGTAAAAACAAACATACTAATCCATGTCCAAATCACAATCCAAAAGTAAAAGTAAAAACAAACATACTAATCCATGTCCAAATCACAATCCAAAAGCAAAGTAAAAACTTTAAAACTGACAAGTTAGGTTCAACATGTGGACTTCCGCCAGGGTAGTGAGGCCGGGTGATCCGGAAGGGTAAGTACACCCTGTTTAGCTAGATACACCCGCCAAATGTGTAACCATAATTGAGAGTGAAAGGAACATGGAACTATGGGGTGTCAATTATATCCAAGGCAATCCTGGACACACAGACATCATATTGATCAAAAATATTGTGATGATGGTCATAAAACTTGTCAGGGTCATAATAAGCCTAGGATAGTGTAAGTAGCAATAGTTCAGGTGGAATGTGGTAACATGCTCAAGATCACAACATGGCCCCGTCAGGAATCGAACCACGACCCTTTGACGTCAAAGCTATGTCTCCCGTTTCGGTCTCTAGAATAGATAAATAAAGAATTACCTTCAGTAAAATAACTGCCAAATACCCCGCCTTCATATGCCTCCAAATTGCACCATTTTCACATCAATATTTCAAATATTCGGGGAGACATTGCCCTCCGACACCCCCGTATGCCCGTTTGATGCGAAATTTTAGTCTTATTTGAATCCACATCATTTTCACCTAGCTACGTGTCTAGCACTTAATTATGCAGAACTGTTAATTAATTATAGATTTATTATACATAATTTGAAAATGTTTGTTTTATACATGTACATTAAGTTGGCAAACTCATTATGTAGGCGTGACAAAGGATAGAATGACACCACAACCCATACGTTTTAACTTTTGAATTATAATGAATGCTTACACACAGTTCTTAAATTTGATAACCTACATGACCAGTTTACTTCCAGACAATAGATTTTATCTGGAACTTTTGTCACTATTAGGCGTTTAATTTTCACTTTCAAAAATGTTGTCAGGATTTAATTTTAGATGGGGGTTAGAATAATGAGGTTAAGCATAATTCCACTCTAAAAATAGAAACCAGGGATCATGAATTGATAAATCATCTGACATTAATTAACCAAGCACGGGGTAAACTGCGATTTTTTGTAATGAAATATATTTTCTGACACTAAAGGACATATTGATAGGAATAAACTGATTACTCATCAATATTTGTACTAACAGTGTAGGGGATTTAAACGAACGAATTCTGAAAACACTAAACTGAAAAATATTTTGTTTCTACTTACACACAGGAAGGTATGTTTGCATAGGGGTGTGATGTTGACGCACCGGAGTTGATTGTGTGCGCACTGTCGATGCTAATGGCTAGGGGTCTGGGGCCATGTTTCCCTTGGAATATTTTGAAAATGTAATGCACTGCAAAATAGTGAATTTCGGAGCATTTTAATAGAAAAATTAATGATCAAATTGATGACATAGGTTCTATAAAGCAAATGCTTTCTAATTGATGCTTTAACAGCAAGACCCACACCACCAAAATTCGAATCCAAAGAACACTAAAAATCAAACCAAATAAGTTAAAATAATCCCAACTTTGGTAGTACACTGCTTTATCCATTGGTGGAGTTACGGTGCTATTGGAGGGTCTCAACTACCTTAATGATTTTACTGTCATATACATGACAATATGTCATGACCATTTTTTAATGTATTTTATGATTAAATTCAAAAATGGTATATGACATTACTACTAGTTCACTAATGACCAATAAATACACATGTTTTAAAAGCTAACAAAAAGCCTCGGATACCTTACACTGAAGCATCACATATAACTGGCAAGCATAATGACGAAAGTCTTCCGCCATCCAACATTTGTTGGGTTATTACATTACACGTCGTTTTTATTACATAACACGGTATTATTACAATACACGAAAAAGGTTATTACACTACAAGGTGGATATTACATTACTTGGTATTTACTACATAACACGGCGTAACATAACCCAAGGAATGGCAAAATTGGTGATTATTGTTTTAGACACCACCCTCCTGTCCCTACCATGATGAAGCCCCGAGGTTTTAATACCCTATAACACAAGTTCTATGTGATATGAACCTGACAATTTAAATGAAATTGATTGATGTATCTTAAAGAGAAATTCCAGAAAAAATTGATCTAGAGAAAAATTATTATAATAATAGTGTAGAACCGGAAACGGAAGAAAAGCAATGTATACTAGGTGGGAGACTTAATAAGCCGGTATGAAAATGCTATCCATACACATTTAAAAAGGGGAAAAAAAGAAATATTGATGTTTTTTAATCATAAAGGAATACATGATTGATAAAATAAGTATACACGATCAGCCCTACAATTACGTTTTGATTTGTTTCATTCGTGACTAACACGAAATTGTACAAATTGCTGAATGAAAAAATAGAATTAATTCTTATCATTAATATTTCAGAATAAAGAGAATATTTTCTAAAATACTGTATTCATAAATCTTTTTTTAATCAAGAAAAAATCTTAAAACGTTAAATAACGCACATTTTATCTATTACGCCTAAATAACCCCGCGAATTTTGTTCGTTTCAATCAAAATTACTGCAAAGGATTTTCTCTTAATCGATACAATGTTATCTTAAAATTTTACAAAATTTAATTATACAAACACATTTCTTATTTATAAATACCAGGTACGTTGTTTATCTTGTTGATATGGTATTAATGATTTCTTTTCATTATTTAAAATCTGACATAATACATATGATACTTTTGTCTTCTCTGTTTATTACGTCTCCCACCTCTAGTCTCCTTACATTTCTCCTCCTTTTCATCACCGCCTTTCGAAGAAAGAGGGGGATATTACATTCGAGTTGACATCCGTCTGTCCGAAATTCTTGTCTGCGCAAATTCTCTAAAGCTTTGACAGCACTGTTTCATGAAACTTGGCGCAAAGCATCAACATTGATAGGAGATGCGTATATTGTTAACTCGAGTTGATTTGCTCATTTTCCTGGGAGTTATTGCCCTGTGAACATAAGCGCAACCAAAAAAAAACGGGGCATTCTAATTCACAGAATTTACTTATGCATTATTATTATTATTATTGTTGTTGTTGTTGTTGTTGTTGTTGTTGTTATTGTTGTTGTTGTTCTGAGTTGTTGTGCTGTTTCGATTTACCGATTATTGACCTACTTTCCACAGTGGAGTGAATTTGCCTTTGTAACGGTCAGTGTTTCACCAATCATATTCAAACGGAACCTATTGTAATGATGCAGATTGACATATTTTGTATTCTGGGGCTGCTTTGTTGGGCTTCAACGGATATTTTCTATGGTAAATGCTGGATTACAATTCAACTGCTCAGATTGGCTAGATATGTACTTAGTATGCATCCCCGCTTCCGTTGGCCTCAAAACTATTGACATAATTTTTGTTGTTTTGCCTTTTGACATAATTCCACCGATCATTTTCAAACTTGCTGGTCTGTTGCAGATTCACAACAATGTTTTACTTTTTGAGACTTCGTATGGCTGGTTGTAGACTTTTGTTTTATTGTTCTTCACTCTTACGAATGTAGTTAATTTTTCGATTTTTTGTATTTTAGCTCTCTTAATATATACTTTTATTTTAAAGAGTGGCTCAATTGCAGTTTGTCTTTGTAGTAACTTGGGTCCTTCGGAAAAGACGCCCCGTGTCACGGCAGGAGTGGCACGTAAAAGAGTTCTCCCTTCGAGTTGCCTTGCCTTGAGCGCACTGCAAAGGTCAATATGGATGCCACTTCACCTATAGCTAGTGACGTCTCGATGATTATTGTAATATGTGGAAACTCGAAGTCAATATATCTAAAACAAAAGTTCTTATGTTTAGTAAAAGAAAAAATAATCATTTACCAGTGTTAAAGTTTGGTGGGGACATTTTGGATTGTGTAGACAGCTATTGTTACTTGGGTATACTTTTTAATAGAAATGGGAAATTTTTCACAGCTAGGAAAAACCTTTATGACCAAGCATGTAAAGCTCTATTCGGTGTGTATAGAAAGTTAGAAAATACTCAATTGTCAATCGAATGTCAACTGGATCTATTTGATAAATTGGTTTTACCAATATTAGTTTATGCTTGTGAAATTTGGGGTTTTGAAAAATTAGAATTGGTAGAAAAAATACATATACAATACTGTAAAAAAATCCTTAAACTTAAAACAAGTACACCAACGTATATGGTATACGGTGAACTCGGGAGGTATCCATTACATGTACAAATATATAAAAGGATGGTTTCTTTTTGGTATAATATAGTATTTTCAGAAAATAAGTTAACAAATTTTTGTTATAGATTATTACTTTGTCGACATAATGAGGGGAAGAACATATCTTGGGTTGGAAAAATAAAAGCATTGTTGAATTCGGTTGGTTTTAGCAATATATGGGAGTCTCAAGGGTTTTTTGTCAACAAAAAATGGTTAATTAACTCTTTTGAACAAAAACTGAAAGACCAGTTTTGCCAAAGCTGGTATTTTCAAATTGAACAGTCAAACAAAGCTATAATATACAGAATCTATAAGGATAAATTTGGTTTTGAAAATTATCTTAATTTTTTACCTGTTAATTTTAGATTAATCTTTGTAAGGTTCAGAACTACAAATCATTGTTTACCGATAGAAAAGGGAAGATGGGAAAAATTGATAGAAATGAAAGAAAATGTAAACTTTGTGACAAATCTTGCATTGGTGACGAATATCATTTTGTGTTGGAATGTGACAATTTTAACGGTCTTAGAAAAAAATATATTAAAGAAAAATACTATACCAGACCAAATACTTTAAAATTAGCATCTTTATTTAAAAGTGGAAACAGGGAAGATATCATTAACTTATGCAAATTTATTAAGGAGGGTCTAAAATTCTACAGCTAATACAAGAGGTAATATTTTTGGTTTATTTATATATATAAATAAAAAAATGGACAAATTGTTTTGGATAATAAGAACTGCAGTTTGTACTTGTTGGTGGGGGCATTTCCCAATCACTCGTCGTACTGCTCTGCTTATTATCCAACCAAATACCATTATTTTATGTTAATTCTCTGGTAAAGTATTCTAACACACTTTGTGTATATAGTTTATATGATAGTGTTGTGCTATATTCTATTACTTTATGGTATAATGTTATATTATTGTGTTATATTCTATACATTGTATCAATCGCCATATTATGTATAATTATGTATATAAACCTCAGGTACCACCTCCGGTGGTTTTGAGTGTAATAAAGAACTAGAACTAGATATTCTTGTAAAGCCACAAACAATCAATCAATCAACCTTGGTAACCCGTCATTTCAGTAAAACTGAACTACAAAACAAGTTTGATATTCTTTTATAGGCTATATTTAGTTTTCTGTTTATATTTTTTGTGTTCTGTTTTCATTTCAATGAATTATAATTAAGAATACGTCTATTTAAAGTTTATATAACGTTATTTGTATATGTTGTTATCTTTGAGGATAGAATCTTAATCAAGATATTCAAGGTAGAATGTGTCATTTTTCAGAATAACATTGATGTGCTGAAAAACATAATTAGGCCGTGTATGAATATATGTTGTGTTGGGTGTGTAATGCTTTTGTGAATATTCGAGTTTGAATCTCTTGAAATTCATTTAATTTTGTCGAAACTAGATACAGTCCCCAGGCGAAGGTTGGTTGGTTGGTTGGTTGAATGTTGCTTAACGTCGCATCAGCAATTTTTCAGCTATTCCCGAGCGGGACTCGAACTCACAGCGGTGAGAGACCCTGGATTTGAAGACTGACGTCTTATCCATTAGGCCACCGCGCCCTCAGCCCAGGCGAAGGCATTTAAGTTTTTGTTCACTAGATTGTCAGATAAACATAAAAATAGCTGGATCTTAAAATGTAAAATTTCCTTTATTAAAAAAAACTAAACTATGCTTAATCATTCAAAGTATTATCTGAGGTGGATTTGGTAAAATTCATTTTGTTCCTTCTATCTTTCTCAGTATGACATCTTAACAATATTTGGATTTTCTACAATTTTGGTCCAAGCACTACTGATGAAGAATTTTATTCCGAAACGACCGTCTAGTGCTGCAAAATTAGTTTCGTTTAAACAATATTTTATTCATTATAAAAAGTTAACATACATATAAACATAAAACTCAAACATGTGAATAGGATTCGGGAACAATATATGCTTATATACCAGTCCCCAATGTGTTTTTTTAATGTCCTTTCTTTTCGTCTTGTTTTACTGATTTATCGTTACGTTTGTGTTTTTCATCTTCTTATTTGTGTTGTCTGTTGTCAAGTATTTCAGTTGTAAATTTCCTTATTTTATTGTTTGTCAGTTCTGATGTCGAAGGTCGGTGGCTTCCTCCGTTCTGCCACTCCGGTTTTCACCACCATCCAAGAACTGACCGCCTCTAAATTAGTGACACAAAATCTTGACTTGGACATAAAGTCCATTACTTCTATTATCCAATTGTCTTGCAATTGTTTTTTTTATTCCCTGTTTGTTGTACTGCGGTCTCAGTTATATAACACGCATGTCATGTGCTACTTTTGTGCTATTTTTCAATGCATTATTTTATAAAAACTCAAAAGTAGCACATGACGCACATGGTGGTTAAGCTAGCTAAACAGAGGGTACTTATCCATCTAGAACACCCTGCATCACTTCACTGGTAGAAGTTCACGTGTTGAACTTTATTTGTCAGTTTCAACGTTTTAGTTAGCTTTGGGACTGTGAGTTGGATTAGGATCGGTATGTTTTTTATTTAGTGTACACATGTTTTGATAACTTTTCAAACCAAAGCAAACTTAATGGAATTGTGATCTGGTCATGGATTAGTGTGCTTGTTTTTGTTTGTATTTTTTCCACCGGGTATCATCACGATAGTTACAATCTTGCACATTTATCTTATTAACATGAAAACTGTTGTTGTTTGAACCTCCAATACATATAAACTTTTTATCACATACACGACGTGTAATACACTTATCAGATACCAGGCGTTTTGGAAATGTTTAAATCTTACACTTTGTGCACGGTTCTTTCTTATTAACCCAATTAATAACCCTTTTTCATGTTAATATAGTGCATGCCTGTCACAAGTTTAACACTGACCTTACGACAAATTGTTAAAACTCGGCAGTAAAGTGGTGACAAAACAGTCCAGAGGTAGATAGTAGCTACCGAGATGTAGCTAACAAAGGGCCGAGAGGAACTGCGAATTTGGCGTTAATTCGTTAACCAATCGTTAAACTGTCGACAGGCCTGTACTGTAATACATGATCTAAAACTACTGACATTTTCAAAATTGAACAACCAATCAATGTCATTGTAATGAATGATTTGTCACTTTCCGGAGTGAATCAATGACAATATTCCACCAAGAAGTTAGAAAGTGTCGGACTTAGCACTATATGTATCAGTCAGACTTAATTAAAACCCAGACTAGTACAGTCGAACCTGTCTATAAAGGCCAACAAGAGAATCCATAAAAGTGTTCTTTATAGACAGGTGGCCCTTATAATACAAGTTCAAAGAATACCAATAAAGAGCAATGGGGGTTAAATTTTACTGTCCTTTATAAGCAGGTGGCCCTTATCTAGAGATGGCCTTTAACACAAGATTGACTGTAGTTATAGTACAGGCCCGGTTTCTATGATTTTTGTCACAACTAAAGGCAGATGTTATAAGCTAGAAGCGATCTTCAAAATGACACCTTAAATTTCTGGGCCTGGATTTGCAAACATTCCATTACTAAGATTTTCCCTAACGTAAATCTGGCAAAGAAAGCTGAATAATTTTGTTATTTTTAAAACTATTCATGAAAAATAAGATGTAAATTTGAAGATCACTCTAAGTTTATTACATTTATATTTTAATTTCGTTGAAACTTTTTACATAGGGATATTGCAAGCCTAGGCTTATCAAGGCCCTGGAAAAATTTTATAGCCGTCATCACAGTTTTGTTGATAAGTTTGATGTCTCTGTGTCCAGGATTGCCTTGGATATATTTGACGTCCCATAGTTCCATGTTTCTTTCACACAATTTTGATTACACACGTGGCGGGTGTAGCTAGGTAAACAGGGGGTGCTTATTCTTCCGGAACACCTGGCCTCACCTCCCTGGTGGAAGTTCACCTGTCTAACCTGACCTGTCAGTTCCAAAGTTTTACTTTGCTTCTGGATTGTGATTCGGACATGGATTGGTATGTTTGTTTTGATTACCTATAGTACCATAGAAGATTGCAAAACGTTACCAGATTTGAGTTAGAAAAATCTTAGTTAAGGAATAATTGTGAAACTGAGGTTTGGTAATTCCCATTCAGTAAAAATGCTATAAAAGAGGTTTATATTATTTGATTCCCAAAATAACATGAAAAAGCTATAATCTGTTACAAGTCAAGTGGCATGAAGGAGATAACTGGGGCTTCTCGAATAAAAATGGTTTTATAATTAAGTGCTTCAGAACTTCCTTTATTAGTTTATTATTGGTTATATTCGTCAAATATGGAATTTTTGACGTAAAATCGGAGTTATTCTCCTCGAAGCAGTCTAGATATTTTTGTGTTAATCAGGTCTCCGTAAAACACGTTCATTCCATTTGATGGTTTTACTTGACCGTAAGGTCATAACTCAGTATGGCATTATAAAAATGTCATCTGTTCTTTGAAATACTAGCAAAAAGAGACATATTGGGTATATTAGACACCTGTATCATTGTGATATATGAACAGTTTCTAGTCTGAATTATAATTATATCTATTTATGAGTATTGTCATTTCTTATAAATGTAGGCTAACACGGAAACACAGAGACTTTGGTGAATTCGCGAAAATGTATGTCAAAGTTTACTGTTAAACACAACAATTATTAACCGCCACAATGTATGGACATTATACCAGTGTTAATTTTACACCACTAGACGGCCGTTTCGAAATACAATTCCCCCAAGTGCTTGGAACAAAATTGTGAAACAAATTTTTTTCTAAGGGGTTAAAATATCCAAAGGAACCAATTATATTTACCTTTAGCTAAGGAAATTGTTTGCATAAATGAAAGAGTGTTGTGTTGAAAATCCCTAGTTTTTCCGTAATTAATTTTAAAATCGATAAAACGCAACTAAATGTGACAAAAATAACATGGGATCCTGGCTGTGATGTTGTGTTGGTGTAATCTTCAAGGTCAAAGTCAAAAGTCAAGTTTATTACCCAGTTTTTGACATTGTTTGTGACTGTTTTAAACCATATTTAATGTAAAACTGGTTACCAGCAAAATCTAACTTTTTGTGGAATTTAATATGTTATACTCACCATTTCGAAGATTTTGACCTTTAAAGGGTCAATATAAATTTATTTTTTGGCTTTTATATAAGATATCGGTGATAGGTAATATTAACAATGTTCAATCAAGATTTACCATGTAAGCAAGTTCCGTAGAAAAAGTATTATTGCATTTGAACGCGAGGGGCGCTGTTGAGTTGAATAACACCACATAGAGTCCAACTAATGAACACAATTTGCTTTGTTGGGAGTTAAACAAGTCCAAATTTAAACTGGAGGTTTAGTGGGCTGATTAATAGAACTATAAGATTAACACTGGGAGGACATGATATAAATTTAAAGGACTGCGATTTATTTAATATAAAGTAATTAACACGGAGGCTCCTTGTTAATTATTGGACTGCATATAACTCATGACTCATGTGTTTAGAAGTGTACCGCTGATACCACAGGCACTTGGTGTCAGGTTTTTTAAAATTTATTATTTATCGACTTAACAATGATATATTGTGCTATTTTATTCATGATATCTGACAACGTTCTGAACTAAATGTATCAGAAATAAACTTATTTTATTGCACTTTAAAATTTTATCAATTTTCTCTCTATAAAAAGTCCTTTAAAAATTAAAACACCTGACCCAAAGTGCCTGTGGCTGATACTATAACATTTGCAAAACTATAATTTCTATATGAAAATCGAATTGCATAAGTTGACCTTTCCCCTAAAAAGCCGTTAATCCCGAATCTTGCGACTCCAACATTTTTTTCTGAAGCTTCATGACGTACGCGGTATTGATCACGTGATACACTGGGGATCAACATTGAAACATTATTACCTGGTTACTATGGTAACAGTGTGGGGGTAGCAGACAATAAGTGATTAATGGTTTCTAATGATGGTGTGGGTGTATCTGAAATATCGCCGACAGTGTAAAGATTATGTCGACATAAGTTGACCGAATTAATATTTTATTACAATTACATTTGTATAATCAAAAATTTACGCCTTAGGTAATATTATTTCACTTATACTGACGAGGCGTCATTTCTGTGATTGCAGAGGAAACTGAATTGCCCGGAGAAAACCACCGAACTTCGACAAGCGAAAATGCAAACTTAACCACAAAAGGACCTGCCAAGCTTGGCGGTCACAGGCGCTGTGTTTTGCAAACGTACGCTCTAGACCACTCGTCACCAAAGCTCCAAATATGTCAAACTATAAAACAGCTTCGCAAACAATCAAAGACTACAGAAAGAAATGTTTCCTGTCTATGTAAAGTTCTAAAAAGCAAATTGCATCAGTCATAGTAGATTAAATTACTATGCGGTAGGGATTGAGAAATTTTTAAGTTGTGAAATCGAGTGTATGCTTACACTAGGAAAGCTCAGTTTAGTAGAACATTTTTATTATTCGCGAAATAATGCGATCTTTTTGAGAATTAACGTGTAATCATTCGCGAAATAAGTCGTATCATTCGCCGAGGCTAATTAACGCGTTACCGTAATAATTATAATAATGGTAATAATTTATTTTTAAAAAGCGTAATGTTCGTATTATACATTATACATATAGGTTAACATATGCAGGATGAAATAAGAACTATTTATACAAAAAGAACTATCAGTTCATCAGTAAACCTTAAATGCGGTTCGTGATAACCATTTTACTGGATACATGTTTTATTCTTTTGTTGGAATTATAATAATACGACTTTATAAAACATTAAAAGAAACAAATGATATATATAAAAACCTTACCAAAAATAGCAAATCTTTCCGATTTTATTATCGATGATAAAACAATAAGTGCTGCATCATAAAGGAGGTATAGTAACAAACACAGTAGTACCGACCTGTCGAAAGTTTAACACTGTGCTAACGAAAACGAGTGGAACCACGGCTTCTGAGTGGCCTAGCCGAGATATGGACAACTAGTAGCCGAAAACGAGTGGAACCTCGGCTTCTGAGTGGCATAGTGGCCTAGCCGAGATATGGACAACTAGTAGCCGAAAACGAGTGGAACCTCGGCTTCTGAGTGGCCTAGCCGAGATATGGACAACTAGTAGCCGAAAACGAGTGGAACCTCGGCTTCTGAGTGGCCTAGCCGAGATATGGACAACTAGTAGCCGAAAACGAGTGGAACCTCGGCTTCTGAGTGGCCTAGCCGAGATATGGACAACTAGTAGCCGAAAACGAGTGGAACTTCGGCTTCTGAGTGGCCAAGCCGAGATATGGACAACTAGTAGCCGAAAACGAGTGGAACCTCGGCTTCTGAGTGGCCTAGCCGAGATATGGACAACTAGTAGCCAAAAACGAGTCGAACCTCGGATTCTGAGTGGCCTAACCGAGATATGGACAACTAGTAGCCGAAAACGAGTCGAAGCTCGGCTTCTGAGTGGCCTAGCCGAGATATGGACAACTAGTAGCCGAAAACGAGTGGAACCTCGGCTTCTGAGTGGCCAAGCCGAGATATGGACAACTAGTAACCGAAAACGAGTCGAAGCTCGGCTTCTGAGTGGCCTAGCCGAGATATGGACAACTAGTAGCCGAAAACGAGTGGAACCTCGGCTTCTGAGTGGCCTAGCCGAGATATGGACAACTAGTAGCCGAAAACGAGTCGAACCTCGGCTTCTGAGTGGCCTAGCCGAGATATGGACAACTAGTAGCCGAAAACGAGTGGAACCTCGGCTTCTGAGTGGCCTAACCGAGATATGGACAACTAGTAGCCGAAAACGAGTTAAACCTCGGCTTCTGAGTGGCCTAACCGAGATATGGACAACTAGTAGCCGAAAACGAGTTAAACCTCGGCTTCTGAGTGGCCAAGCCGAGATATGGACAACTAGTAGCCGAAAACGAGTGGAACCTCGGCTTCTGAGTGGCCTAGCCGAGATATGGACAACTAGTAGCCGAAAACGAGTCGAACCTCGGTTTCTGAGTGGCCTAGCCGAGATATGGACAACTAGTAGCCGAAAACGAGTCGAACCTCGGCTTCTGAGTGGCCTAGCCGAGATATGGACAACTAGTAGCCGAAAACGAGTCGAACCTCGGCTTCTGAGTGGCCTAGCCGAGATATGGACAACTAGTAGCCGAAAACGAGTCGAACCTCGGCTTCTGAGTGGCCTAGCCGAGATATGGACAACTAGTAGCCGAAAACGAGTCGAACCTCGGATTCTGAGTGGCCTAGCCGAGATATGGACAACTAGTAGCCGAAAACGAGTCGAACCTCGGCTTCTGAGTGGCCTAGCCGAGATATGGACAACTAGTAGCCGAAAACGAGTGGAACCTCGATAACAGCTATCGAGATATACTGGTATCTAACCTGGAACACAGGTAAGCTGTAGATTATAGTATCTAACCTGGAACACAGGTAAGCTGTAGATTATAGTATCTAACCTGGAACACAGGTAAACTGTAGATTATAGTATCTAACCTGGAACACAGGTAAGCTGTAGATTATAGTATCTAACCTGGAACACAGGTAAGCTGTAGATTATAGTATCTAACCTGGAACACAGGTAAGCTGTAGATTACAGTATCTTACCTGGAACACAGGTAAGCTGTAGATTATAGTATCTAACCTGGAACACAGGTAAGCTGTAGATTATAGTATCTAACCTGGAACACAGGTAAGCTGTAGATTATAGCATCTAACCTGGAACACAGGTAAGCTGTAGATTATAGTATCTAACCTGGAACACAGGTAAGCTGTAGATTGTAGTATCTAACCTGGAACACAGGTAAGCTGTAGATTATAGCATCTAACCTGGAACACAGGTAAGCTGTAGATTATAGCATCTAACCTGGAACACAGGTAAGCTGTAGATTATAGCATCTAACCTGGAACACAGGTAAGCTGTAGATTATAGTATCTAACCTGGAACACAGGTAAGCTGTAGATTATAGTATCTAACCTGGAACACAGGTAAGCTGTAGATTATAGTATCTAACCTGGAACACAGGTAAGCTGTAGATTATAGTATCTAACCTGGAACACAGGTAAGCTGTAGATTATAGCATCTAACCTGGAACACAGGTAAGCTGTAGATTATAGTATCTAACCTGGAACACAGGTAAGCTGTAGATTATAGTATCTAACCTGGAACACAGGTAAGCTGTAGATTATAGTATCTAACCTGGAACACAGGTAAGCTGTAGATTATAGTATCTAACCTGGACGCAGGTAACCTGTAGATTATAGCATCTAACCTGGAACACAGGTAAGCTGTAGATTAGCCAGCAATTAATCCGTTAGCTTTGTGTTAAACTTTCGACAAGTCTGTACCGTATTCGAGTTACATAGACATCTTTTGATTATAAAGCAGCACGATAATATCATAAATATATTATATCATAAGCTTCCCACACTACCAAAGCTTGTTTGTGCCACTTTGTAATCTGATTTTTTTTTCAAATCGTAGGTACGATTTTTAAATTCGTAGCTACGATATTTTTAAATGCGTACGTACGATTTTTAAAATCGTATACTAGTATACGACATTTAAAATTCGTAGGTACGATTTTTTAATTCGTACGTACGATTTTAAAAACCGTGCCTACGATTTGAGAAAAAATCAGATTACAAAGTGGCACGAACAAGCTTTCGTAACTCACAGTCACGATGTAACAAATTAACTTACTGGCCAAGCGTAATTCTTACTTAACTTGGTCAGACTGTTGACTCAAGGAAATTGCAAGCCCAGGCGTATCAAGTGCCTCAAAAGATTTATGGTCGTCATCACAGTATTGTTGATAAGTTTGATGTTTCTGTGTTCAGGA
The DNA here is from genome assembly GCA_021292105.1 of Anadara kagoshimensis. NCBI lineage: Eukaryota > Metazoa > Mollusca > Bivalvia > Arcoida > Arcidae > Anadara > Anadara kagoshimensis. The sequence continues at coordinate 64,651,030 of CM037859.1, forward strand.
TTGCCATGGATGTATTTGACGTCCCATAGTTCCATGTTCCTGATTACGCACGTGGCGGGTGTAGGTAGCTAATTATAAGGTGCTTACCCTTCCGGGGCACCCGGCCTCACTTCATTGCTGGACGTCCACGTGTCTAACCTAACTTGTCAGTTCCAAAGTTTTAACTTAGCTTCTGGATTGTGATTCGAACATGGATTAGTATGTTTTTATGTTATGAACATTTCCATTTTTTGTCAATTTTGGTAAGCGAATATTTTACAAGGCGATATTATGGCCTGGGTTATTTCTCTCATTTCGTGACATTACTTAAAATATTCTACCCAAACGAAACCATAACCAGCCACCTTGAGATAATAAAAATAATTTTCCCAAAACTACACTAGGGATAACTAAAATAATTTCTGCCCAAAAGGAGAAAACAGTCAGTCTTGACGGACCAATGAAAATACTCCACCAAAAAGAAACAAGATTACTAAAACCTCTCCCCTCCAAAGAGCACTACCGTTGTCGACGGATCATGATCACTGTAACTACTCCCCTAAACAAGAAACCGGATCACCAAAGTCTTTACCTTCCACAGGGCACAACAGTCAGTCTTGAGATATGTGAATATTCTCCAAAGACCACCAGGACCAGCTTTGAGATCAATGAAAACACTCTACTCCTAAGGGCACCAAAACCAGCCTCGATATCGCTGTAACAACTCTTATCCCCTAAAGAAAACAATTACCAGCCTTGCGACTATTGCAAATACTACCCGCATCCCTTAAGATCACTAAAAATACTCTAATCCTAAGGGCAACACAATCAGCCTTGAGTTTGTTGTCATTATTGCTAAACCCCTTTTAATTTTGCATCATAAGACGGCCGTTTCGGAATAAAATTTGTAATGTAACAATTTTCATCAAAGGGCAACACAGTCAATATTGAGATCGCTGTAAACCTCGAGAGGAAGTATCTGATTTCTTCACGAAAAATAAATACACTCAGAATACAACCGTAATGACCGGCCTATCCAGATTGTCCAGATTGTCTAGGACATACTGTGCAGACCTATCGAAAATTTAATACCAGTGCTAACAAATTAGTACCGAATCGGCAGTTTATCTCTGCCTCTCTATATAGCGATATCTTGACATTTTTTGCGGTTGTTGCTATCTATCTCTTGACAGTTTTTCGGTTGTTGCTATCAATCTCTTGACAGTTTTTCGGTTGTTGCTATCTATCTCTTGACAGGTTTTCGGTTGTTGCTATCTATCTCTTGACAGTTTTTCGGTTGTTGCTATCTATCTCTTGACAGTTTTTCGGTTGTTGCTATCTATCTCTTGACAGGTTTTCGGTTGTTGCTATCTATCTCTTGACAGTTTTTCGGTTGTTGCTATCTATCTCTTGACAGTTTTTCGGTTGTTGCTATCTATCTCTTGACATTTTTTGCGGTTGTTGCTATCTATCTCTTGACAGGTTTTCGGTTGTTGCTATCTATCTCTTGGCAGGTTTTAGGTTGTTGCTATCTATCTCTTGACAGTTTTTCGGTTGTTGCTATCTATCTCTTGACATTTTTTGCGGTTGTTGCTATCTATCTCTTGACAGGTTTTCGGTTGTTACTATCTATCTCTTGACAGGTTTGCGGTTGTTGCTATCTATATCTTGACATTTTTTCGGTTGTTGCTATCTATCTCTTGACAGGTTTTCGGTTGTAGCTATCTATCTCTTGACAGTTTTTCGGTTGTTGCTATCTATCTCTTGACAGTTTTTCGGTTGTTGCTATCTATCTCTTGACAGGTTTTCGGTTGTTGCTATCTATCTCTTGACAGTTTTTCGGTTGTTGCTATCTATCTCTTGACAGTTTTTCGGTTGTTGCTATCTATCTCTTGACTTTTTTGCGGTTGTTGCTATCTATCTCTTGACAGGTTTTCGGTTGTTGCTATCTATCTCTTGACAGGTTTTCGGTTGTTGCTATCTATCTCTTGACAGGTTTGCGGTTGTTGCTATCTATATCTTGACATTTTTTCGGTTGTTGCTATCTATCTCTTGACAGGTTTTCGGTTGTTGCTATCTATCTCTTGACAGGTTTTCGGTTGTAGCTATCTATCTCTTGACAGGTTTTCGGTTGTTGGTATCTATCTCTTGACAGGTTTTCGGTTGTAGCTATCTATCTCTTGACAGGTTTTCGGTTGTTGCTATCTATCTCTTGACAGGTTTTCGGTTGTAGCTATCTATCTCTTGACAGGTTTTCGGTTGTTGCTATCTATCTCTTGACAGGTTTTCGGTTGTAGCTATCTATCTCTTGACAGGTTTTCCGTTGTTGCTATCTATCTCTTGACAGTTTTTCGGTTGTTGCTATCTATCTCTTGGCAGGTTTTAGGTTGTTGCTATCTATCTCTTGACAGTTTTGCGGTTGTTGCTATCTATATCTTGACATTTTTTCGGTTGTTGCTATCTATCTCTTGACAGTTTTCGGTTGTTGCTATCTATCTCTCGGCAGGTTTTCGGTTGTTGCTATCTATCTCTCGGCAGATTTTCGGTTGTTGCTATCTATCTCTTGGCAGTTTTTCGGTTGTTGCTATCTATCTCTCGGCAGGTTTTCGGTTATTGCTATCTATCTCTCGGCAGATTTTCGGTTGTTGCTATCTATCTCTTGACAGTTTATCGGTTGTTGCTATCTATCTCTTGACAGTTTTGCGGTTGTTGCTATCTATATCTTGACAGTTTTTCGGTTGTTGCTATCTATCTCTTGACAGGTTTTCGGTTGTTGCTATCTATCTCTTGACAGTTTTTCGGTTGTTGCTATCTATCTCTTGACAGTTTTCGGTTGTTGCTATCTATCTCTTGACAGGTTTTCGGTTGTTGCTATCTATCTCTTGACAGTTTATCGGTTGTTGCTATCTATCTCTTGACAGGTTTTTCGGTTGTTGCTATCTATCTCTTGACAGGTTTTCGGTTGTTGCTATCTATCTCTCGGCAGGTTTTCGGTTGTTGCTATCTATCCCTCGGCAGTTTTTCGGTTGTTGCTATCTATCTCTTGACAGTTTTTCGGTTATTGCTATCTATCTCTCGGCAGTTTTTCGGTTGTTGCTATCTATCTCTTGGCAGGTTTTCGGTTGTTGCTATCTATCTCTTGACAGTTTTGCGGTTGTTGCTATCTATCTCTCGGCAGGTTTTCGGTTGTTGCTATCTATCTCTTGACAGGTTTTCGGTTGTTGCTATCTATCTCTTGACAGTTTTTCGGTTGTTGCTATCTATCTCTTGGCAGGTTTTAGGTTGTTGCTATCTATCTCTTGACAGTTTTGCGGTTGTTGCTATCTATCTCTCGGCAGTTTTGCGGTTGTTGCTATCTATATCTTGACATTTTTTCGGTTGTTGCTATCTATCTCTCGGCAGATTTTCGGTTGTTGCTATCTATCTCTTGGCAGGTTTTCGGTTGTTGCTATCTATCTCTCGGCAGATTTTCGGTTGTTGCTATCTATCTCTCGGCAGGTTTTCGGTTGTTGCTCTCTATCTCTTGGCAGGTTTTCGGTTGTTGCTATCTATCTCTTGACAGTTTTGCGGTTGTTGCTATCTATCTCTCGGCAGGTTTTCGGTTGTTGCTATCTATCTCTCGGCAGATTTTCGGTTGTTGCTATCTATCTCTCGGCAGGTTTTAGGTTGTTGCTATCTATCTCTTGACAGGTTTTCGGTTGTTGCTCTCTATCTCTTGGCAGGTTTTCGGTTGTTGCTATCTATCTCTTGACAGTTTTGCGGTTGTTGCTATCTATCTCTCGGCAGGTTTTCGGTTGTTGCTATCTATCTCTCGGCAGATTTTCGGTTGTTGCTATCTATCTCTCGGCAGGTTTTAGGTTGTTGCTATCTATCTCTTGACAGTTTTTCGGTTGTTGCTATCTATATCTTGACAGATTTTCGGTTGTTGCTATCTATATCTTGACAGTTTTTCGGTTGTTGCTATCTATCTCTTGACAGTTTTTCGGTTGTTGCTATCTATCTCTTGACAGGTTTTCGGTTGTTGCTATCTATCTCTTGACAGGTTTTCGGTTGTTGCTATCTATATCTTGACAGTTTTTCGGTTGTTGCTATCTATCTCTTGACAGGTTTTCGGTTGTTGCTATCTATCTCTTGACAGGTTTTCGGTTGTTGCTATCTATCTCTTGACAGTTTTTCGGTTGTTGCTATCTATCTCTTGACAGTTTTTCGGTTGTTGCTATCTATCTCTCGGCAGGTTTTCGGTTGTTGCTATCTATCTCTTGACAGGTTTTCGGTTGTTGCTATCTATCTCTTGACAGTTTTTCGGTTGTTGCTATCTATCTCTTGGCAGGTTTTTTGTTGTTGCTATCTATCTCTTGACAGTTTTGCGGTTGTTGCTATCTATCTCTCGGCAGTTTTGCGGTTGTTGCTATCTATATCTTGACATTTTTTCGGTTGTTGCTATCTATCTCTTGGCAGGTTTTCGGTTGTTGCTATCTATCTCTTGACAGGTTTTCGGTTGTTGCTATCTATCTCTTGACAGTTTTTCGGTTGTTGCTATCTATCTCTTGACAGTTTTTCGGTTGTTGCTATCTATCTCTTGACAGTTTTTCGGTTATTGCTATCTATCCCTCGGCAGGTTTTCGGTTGTTGCTATCTATCTCTTGACAGGTTTTCGGTTGTTGCTATCTATCTCTTGACAGTTTTTCGGTTGTTCCTATCTATCTCTTGACAGGTTTTCGGTTGTTGCTATCTATCTCTCGGCAGATTTTCGGTTGTTGCTATCTATCTCTCGGCAGGTTTTAGGTTGTTGCTATCTATATCTTGACAGATTTTCGGTTGTTGCTATCTATATCTTGACAGTTTTTTGGTTGTTGCTATCTATCTCTTGACAGTTTTTCGGTTGTTGCTATCTATCTCTTGACAGGTTTTCGGTTGTTGCTATCTATCTCTTGACAGGTTTTCGGTTGTTGCTATCTATATCTTGACAGTTTTTCGGTTGTTGCTATCTATCTCTTGACAGGTTTTCGGTTGTTGCTATCTATCTCTTGACAGGTTTTCGGTTATTGCTATCTATCTCTTGACAGTTTTTCGGTTGTTGCTATCTATCTCTTGACAGTTTTTCGGTTGTTGCTATCTATCTCTTGACAGTTTTTCGGTTGTTGCTATCTATCTCTTGACAGTTTTTCGGTTGTTGCTATCTATCTCTTGACAGTTTTTCGGTTGTTGCTATCTATCTCTCGGCAGGTTTTCGGTCACTCTCTATATAGCGATATCTTGACAGTTTTTCGGTTGTTGCTATCTATCTCTCGGCAGGTTTTCGGTCACTCTCTATATAGCGATATCTTGACAGTTTTTCGGTTGTTGCTATCTATCTCTTGACAGTTTTTCGGTTGTTGCTATCTATCTCTCGGCAGGTTTTCGGTTGTTGCTATCTATCTCTTGGCAGGTTTTCGGTTGTTGCTATCTATCTCTTGACAGTTTTTCGGTTGTTGCTATCTATCTCTTAACAGTTTTTCGGTTGTTGCTATCTATCTCTTGGCAGGTTTTCGGTTGTTGCTATCTATCTCTTGGCAGGTTTTCGGTTGTTGCTATCTATCTCTCGGCAGGTTTTCGGTTGTTGCTATCTATCTCTTGACAGTTTTTCGGTTGTTGCTATCTATCTCTCGGCAGGTTTTCGGTCACTCTCTATATAGCGATATCTTGACAGTTTTTCGGTTGTTGCTATCTATCTCTTGGCAGGTTTTCGGTCACTCTCTATATAGCGATATCTTGACAGTTTTTCGGTTGTTGCTATCTATCTCTTGGCAGGTTTTCGGTCACTCTCTATATAGTGATATCTTGACATTTTTTCGGTTGTTGCTATCTATCTCTCGGCAGGTTTTCGGTCACTCTATACATAGTGATATCTTGACAGTTTTTCGGTTGTTGCGATCTATCTTTTGACAGGTTTTCGGTTGTTGCTATCTATCTCTTGACAGTTTTTCGGTTGTTGCTATCTATCTCTTGACAGGTTTTCGGTTGTTGCTATCTATCTCTCGCCAGGTTTTCGGTCACTCTCTATATAGCGATATCTCTTGACAGTTTTTCGGTTGTTGCTATCTATCTCTTGACAGTTTTTCGGTTGTTGCTATCTATCTCTTGACAGTTTTTCGGTTGTTGCTATCTATCTCTTGACATTTTTTGCGGTTGTTGCTATCTATCCCTCGGCAGGTTTTCGGTTGTTGCTATCTATCTCTTGACAGTTTTTCGGTTGTTGCTATCTATCTCTTGACAGTTTTTCGGTTGTTTGCTTATAGTTTTTGTTGCTATCTATCTCTCGCAGTTTTTTCGGTTGTTGCTATCTATCTCTTGACAGTTTTTCGGTTGTTGCTATCTATCTCTTGACAGTTTTTCGGTTGTTGCTATCTATCTCTCGGCAGTTTTTCGGTTGTTGCTATCTATCTCTTGACAGTTTTTCGGTTGTTGCTATCTATCTCTTGACAGTTTTTCGGTTGTTGCTATCTTTCTCTTGACAGTTTTTCGGTTGTTGCTATCTATCTCTTGACAGGTTTTCGGTTGTTGCTATATATCTCTTGACAGTTTTTCGGTTGTTGCTATCTATCTCTTGACAGGTTTTCGATTGTTGCTATCTATCTCTTGACAGGTTTTCGGTTGTTGCTATCTATCTCTCGGCAGGTTTTCGGTTGTTGCTATCTATCTCTCGGCAGGTTTTCGGTTGTTGCTATCTATCTCTCGGCAGGTTTTCGGTTGTTGCTATCTATCCCTCGGCAGGTTTTCGGTTGTTGCTATCTATCTCTTGACAGTTTTTCGGTTGTTGCTATCTATCTCTTGACGTTTTTCGGTTGTTGCTTATCTATCTCTTGACAGTTTTTCGGTTGTTGCTATCTATCTCTTGACAGTTTTCGATTGTTGCTATCTATCTCTTGACAGGTTTTTCGGTTGTTGCTATCTATCTCTCGGCAGGTATTCGGTTGTTGCTATCTATCTCTTGACAGGTTTTTCGGTTGTTGCTATCTATCTCTTGACAGTTTTTCGGTTGTGCTATCTATCTCTCGGCAGGTTTTCGGTTGTTGCTATCTATCTCTTGACAGTTTTTCGGTTTGTTGCTATCTATCTCTTGACAGTTTTTCGGTTGTTGCTATCTTCTCTTGACAGTTTTTCGGTTGTTGCTATCTATCTCTTGACACGTTTTCGGTTGTTGCTATATCCCTCGGCAGGTTTTCGGTTGTTGCTATCTATCTCTGACAGGTTTTCGTTGTTGCTATCTATCTCTTGACAGTTTTTCGGTTGTTGCTATCTATCCCTCGGCAGGTTTTCGTTGTTGCTATCTATCTCTTGACAGGTTTTCGGTTGTTGCTATCTATCTCTTGACAGGTTTTCGGTTGTTGCTATCTATCTCTGGGCAGTTTTCGGTGTTGCTATCTATCTCTTGACAGGTTTTCCGTTGTTGCTATCTATCTCTTGACAGGTTTTCGGTTGTTGCTATCTATCTCTTGACAGGTTTTCGGTTGTTGCTATCTATCTCTTGACAGTTTTTCGGTTGTTGCTATCTATCTCTTGACAGTTTTTCGGTTGTTGCTATCTATCTCTTGACAGGTTTTCGGTTGTTGCTATCTATCTCTTGACAGTTTTTCGATTGTTGTTATCTATCTCTTGACAGTTTTTCGGTTGTTGCTATCTATCTCTTGACATTTTTTGCGGTTGTTGCTATCTATCCCTCGGCAGGTTTTCGGTTGTTGCTATCTATCTCTTGACAGTTTTTCGGTTGTTGCTATCTATCTCTTGACAGTTTTTCGGTTGTTGCTATCTATCTCTTGACAGGTTTTCGGTTGTTGCTATCTAACTCTTGACAGTTTTTCGGTTGTTGCTATCTATCCCTCGGCAGTTTTTCGGTTGTTGCTATCTATCTCTTGACAGGTTTTCGGTTGTTGCTATCTATCTCTCGGCAGGTTTTCGGTTGTTGCTATCTATCCCTCGGCAGGTTTTCGGTTGTTGCTATCTATCTCTTGACAGTTTTTCGGTTGTTGCTATCTATCTCTTGACAGTTTTTCGGTTGTTGCTATCTATCTCTTGACATTTTTTGCGGTTGTTGCTATCTATCCCTCGGCAGGTTTTCGGTTGTTGCTATCTATCTCTTGACAGTTTTTCGGTTGTTGCTATCTATCTCTTGACAGTTTTTCGGTTGTTGCTATCTATCTCTTGACAGTTTTTCGATTGTTGCTATCTATCTCTTGACAGGTTTTCGTTGTTGCTATCTATCTCTCGGCAGGTTTCGGTTGTTGCTATCTATCCCTCGGCAGGTTTTCGGTTGTTGCTATCTATTTCTTGACAGTTTTTTCGGTTGTTGCTATGTATCTCTTGACAGTTTTTTCGTTGTTTCTATCTACTCTTGACAGGTTTTTCGGTTGTTGCTATCTATCTCTCGGCAGTTTTCGTTGTTGCTATCTATCCTCGGCGGGTTTTCGGTTGTTGCTATCTATCTCTTGACAGTTTTTCGTTGTTGCTATCTATCTCTTGACAGTTTTTCGGTTGTTGCTATCTATCTCTTGACATTTTTGCGGTTGTTGCTATCTATCCCTCGGCAGGTTTTCGGTTGTTGCTATCTATCTCTTGACAGTTTTTCGGTTGTTGCTATCTATCTCTTGCCAGGTTTTCGGTCACTCTCTATATAGCGATATCTTGACAGTTTTTCGGTTGTTGCTATCTATCTCTCGGCAGGTTTTCGGTTGTTGCTATCTATCTCTTGACAGGTTTTCGGTTGTTGCTATCTATCTCTCGGCAGGTTTTCGGTTGTTGCTATCTATCTCTTGACAGTTTTTCGGTTGTTGCTATCTATCTCTCGGCAGGTTTTCGGTTGTTGCTATCTATCTCTTGACAGTTTTTCGGTTGTTGCTATCTATCCCTCGGCAGGTTTTCGGTTGTTGCTATCTATCTCTTGCCAGGTTTTCGGTTGTTGCTATCTATCTCTTGACAGTTTTTCGGTTGTTGCTATCTATCTCTTGACAGTTTTTCGATTGTTGCTATCTATCTCTTGACAGGTTTTCGGTTGTTGCTATCTATCTCTCGGCAGGTTTTCGGTTGTTGCTATCTATCCCTCGGCAGGTTTTCGGTTGTTGCTATCTATTTCTTGACAGTTTTTCGGTTGTTGCTATGTATCTCTTGACAGTTTTTCGGTTGTTTCTATCTATCTCTTGACAGGTTTTCGGTTGTTGCTATCTATCTCTCGGCAGGTTTTCGGTTGTTGCTATCTATCCCTCGGCAGGTTTTCGGTTGTTGCTATCTATCTCTTGACAGTTTTTCGGTTGTTGCTATCTATCTCTTGACAGGTTTTCGATTGTTGCTATCTATCTCTTGACAGGTTTTCGGTTGTTGCTATCTATCTCTTAACAGGTTTTCGGTTGTTGCTATCTATCTCTCGGCAGGTTTTAGGTTGTTGCTATCTATCTCTTGACAGTTTTTCGGTTGTTGCTATCTATCTCTTGACATTTTTTGCGGTTGTTGCTATCTATCTCTTGACAGGTTTTCGGTTGTTGCTATCTATCTCTTGGCAGGTTTTAGGTTGTTGCTATCTATCTCTTGACAGGTTTTCGGTTGTTGCTATCTATCTCTTGGCAGGTTTTCGGTTGTTGCTATCTATCTCTTGACAGGTTTGCGGTTGTTGCTATCTATATCTTGACAGTTTTCGGTTGTTGCTATCTATCTCTTGACAGGTTTTCGGTTGTAGCTATCTATCTCTTGACAGTTTTTCGGTTGTTGCTATCTATCTCTTGACAGTTTTTTCGGTTGTTGCTATCTATCTCTTGACAGGTTTTCGGTTGTTGCTATCTATCTCTTGACGTTTTTTCGGTTGTTGCTATCTATCTCTTGACAGTTTTTCGGTGTTGCTATCTATCTCTTGACTTTTTTGCGGTTGTTGCTATCATCTCTTGACAGGTTTTCGGTTGTTGCTATCTATCTCTTGACAGGTTTTCGGTTTTGCTATCTATCTCTTGACAGGTTTGCGGTTGTTGCTATCTATATCTTGACATTTTTTCGGTTGTTGCTATCTATCTCTTGACAGGTTTTCGGTTGTTGCTATCTATCTCTTGACAGGTTTCGGTTGTAGCTATCTATCTCTTGACAGGTTTTCGGTTGTTGCTATCTATCTCTTGACAGGTTTTCGGTTGTAGCTATCTATCTCTTGACAGGTTTTCGGTTGTTGCTATCTATCTCTTGACAGGTTTTCGGTTGTAGCTATCTATCTCTTGACAGGTTTTCGGTTGTTGCTATCTATCTCTTGACAGGTTTTCGGTTGTAGCTATCTATCTCTTGACAGGTTTTCGGTTGTTGCTATCTATCTCTTGACAGTTTTTCGGTTGTTGCTATCTATCTCTTGGCAGGTTTTAGGTTGTTGCTATCTATCTCTTGACAGTTTTGCGGTTGTTGCTATCTATATCTTGACATTTTTTCGGTTGTTGCTATCTATCTCTTGACAGTTTTTCGGTTGTTGCTATCTATCTCTCGGCAGGTTTTCGGTTGTTGCTATCTATCTCTCGGCAGATTTTCGATTGTTGCTATCTATCTCTTGACAGTTTTTCGGTTGTTGCTATCTATCTCTCGGCAGGTTTTCGGTTGTTTCTATCTATCTCTCGGCAGATTTTCGGTTTGTTGCTATCTATCTCTTGACAGTTTATCGGTTGTTGCTATCTATCTCTTGACAGTTTTGCGGTTGTTGCTATCTATATCTTGACAGTTTTTTCGGTTGTTGCTATCTATCTCTTGACAGGTTTTCGGTTGTTGCTATCTATCTCTTGACAGTTTTTTCGGTTGTTGCTATCTATCTTTGACAGTTTTCGGTTGTTGCTATCTATCTCTTGACAGGTTTTCGGTTGGTTGCTATCTATCTCTTGCAGTTTATCGGTTGTGCTATCTATCTCTTGACAGGTTTTTCAGTTGTTGCTATCTATCTCTTGACAGGTTTTCGGTTGTTGCTATCTATCTCTCGGCAGTTTTCGGTTGTTGCTATCTATCCTCGCAGTTTTCGGTTGTTGCTATCTATCTCTTGACAGTTTTTCGGTTATTGCTATCTATCTCTCGGCAGTTTTCGGTTGTTGCTATCTATCTCTTGGCAGGTTTTCGGTTGTTGCTATCTATCTCTTGACAGTTTTGCGGTTTTGCTATCTATCTCTCGGCAGGTTTTCGGTTGTTGCTATCTATCTCTTGACAGGTTTTCGTTGTTGCTATCTATCTCTTGACAGTTTTTCGGTGTTGCTATCTATCTCTTGGCAGGTTTTAGGTTGTTGCTATCTATCTCTTGACAGTTTGCGGTTGTTGCTATCTATCTCTCGGCAGTTTTGCGGTTGTTGCTATCTATATCTTGACATTTTTTCGGTTGTTGCTATCTATCTCTTGGCAGGTTTTCGGTTGTTGCTATCTATCTCTTGACAGTTTTGCGGTTGTTGCTATCTATCTCTCGGCAGGTTTTCGGTTGTTGCTATCTATCTCTTGACAGATTTTCGGTTGTTGCTATCTATCTCTCGGCAGATTTTCGGTTGTTGCTATCTATCTCTTGGCAGGTTTTCGGTTGTTGCTATCTATCTCTCGGCAGATTTTCGGTTGTTGCTATCTATCTCTCGGCAGGTTTTTCGGTTGTTGCTCTCTATCTCTTGGCAGGTTTTCGGTTGTTGCTATCTATCTCTTGACAGTTTTGCGGTTGTTGCTATCTATCTCTCGGCAGGTATTCGGTTGTTGCTATCTATCTCTCGGCAGATTTCGGTTGTTGCTATCTATCCCTCGGCAGGTTTTAGGTTGGTTGCTATCTATCTCTTGACAGGTTTTCGGTTTTGCTCTCTATCTCTTGGCAGTTTTCGGTGTTGCTATCTATCTCTTGACAGTTTTTTCGGTTGTTGCTATCTATCTCTTGACATTTTTTGCGGTTGTTTGCTATCTATCCCTCGGCAGGTTTTCGGTTGTTGCTATCTATCTCTTGATAGTTTTTCGGTTGTTGCTATCTATCTCTTGCCAGGTTTTCGGTCACTCTCTATATAGCGATATCTGACAGTTTTTCGGTTGTTGCTATCTATCTCTCGGCAGGTTTTCGGTTGTTGCTATCTTCTCTTGACAGGTTTTCGGTTGTTGCTATCTATCTCTCGGCAGGTTTTCGGTTGTTGCTATCTATCTCTTGACAGTTTTTCGGTTGTTGCTATCTATCTCTCGGCAGGTTTTCGGTTGTTGCTATCTATCTCTTGACAGTTTTTCGGTTGTTGCTATC